>JARVZY010007981.1:0-20942 GCA_030686995.1 Artemisia argyi | reverse complement strand
GAGAACGACTCAGCAATTTTTTTCTCTAGTTAACCTCGGTAACACAATAAGTTATATTTAATTTCTGCTTCCTTCCTTTTCCCTACCTTTCGTTTGTCTCCTAAAAAAAACGCGGGCACAGAGTATAAGTGCTAAAATTCTGTTTAACTACCTAACTCTTAACACCTAAAACATGTTAAGTATCACTTTATTATACCATACCACGCATCAGATGAAGTCTAATGATAAGACACAAACATACAGATTCCTACTTTATATGTTTCACATAAATACAGTCTGATGCTTCGAGTCATTAACCAAAAGCAAAAACATAGCAATTCTCAAATTACAAATCCAGTAGTAAGTAAATACTAAATACAAACTTACTTTAGCAATAACAAGGTCTTCAAAGGTAAGTTTATCATCTTTCCGATTCTGTGTCACTATATCATACAATCTTTCTCCAAGAGCTCCTTTAATTCCCATAAAATCCTAACACAAAACACAATAATTTCATAACTCTTAACTTTAGCTGTACATACAAACGGAACGTTCAACTAACCATTCGTGACCTGCTCGACGTGAAGTTCATTTATTTATGTTTAATTAAAAGGTTAAGCTATACAAAGGATGAGCACTTTTCAAATGTTCCGTTATGGTACGTGTACCCAAAATATTACTTGTCTCGTACCTAAACCTATTATTTTGTACTAATGCACCTATTTGTGACAGGGTACAGTACACGTACCATAATTAAACATTTGAAAATGTACACGTCTATTAATATTCAACAAAGCAGCACAGGAGTATCAAAATAACAATTCATGAAGATACACAACAAAATGAAAAGTTTGACTATCTGTTCATTTACATTCATTAACATACGAGTACAACTATCTGCTTGTCAAGGCGTGTTTATGTTAATTCATATATGTGTGATTGTTTATATCAGAAATGATTGAGATACCTAAACAAGGGCGAACCTAGGGGGATTCCCGGGAGGTCACGGGAACCTGGTGGATGTTTTCGGCCTAGTGTAAATTTTCATTAAAAATACCGATTTCTCCGAAATGAACCTGGTACCGAAATTTTGTGTCACATAAATACAAGTCTTGTTTATCTAGTCCACTAATAGGTCAAAAGAAATACAAGTTTTCTTAGTTTGTTTACTAAGTTTTAATGAAATTCAGAAATTGTACCATTTAGTTCATTTTTATTTCCTTTATACTCGTAAAAAAACTGTTCACCTAGTGACTTAGGCTATGTTTGGCGACACGTAACAGTAAGCAGTAGCAATAAGCAGTAGCAGTAAGCAGTAGTTGCTTGTTTAAAAAACGTGTTTGGTAACGTAGCTGTAGATGTAGTTATAAAATGTAAAATTACGAAAAAGGGCATATACTTATGAATGAATGTTATTTTTTTAGGGTAAATTGGTAATATTAAAATTAAACGCTAGCGGTATATTGGAAAGCTTCTTTAGGAAGCATTAAGATTGCAAGCTTTTGAGGTGTTGCTAAACGCTAGCAACAGTGTTGCCAAACAAGCATTAAAACTGAAACGCTTGTCGCTTGTCGCTTACCGCTCTTAAACGCTTCCAAAAGGGTGTTGCCAAACATGACCTTAGTACGTATAACTGAATTTTGTTCCTATAAGGTCATGTTTGGCAACAATCTTTTGGAAGCATTTAGGAGTGACAAGCGACAGGCGATAAGCATTTTGCTTCTTTGGGAACACCTCAGCAAAGCCACAAGCGGTAAGCATTTGATTGTTTTACACTTTATAATTACAGCTACGTTACCAAACACGTTTTTTAAATAAACATCTACTAGTTACTCCTAACTGCTTCGTGTCGCGAAACATAGCCTAAATCTACGTGGCAATAATTTATTAGTTAGTGAAAATGTAGGCCCCTACAACAAGATGCTGCCACATAAGCTAGCATTCATATCCGTTCAGTTCGTTTACAGTTCTATTATCCTAACGACACATTACAAAAAGAAAACCTTGAACACGGATAACGATACGTATTCCGAATCACCAGCGAGTGACGCGAATAACGATTTTAAGTCACTGATCTCCGTATCGGAAAATGCTCTGTAAAATGTAACGATTAATTGTTAGTTATGATGTGTTAATAGATTTTAAATGTGATGAAAAAACTGACCTAACGGCAGATGTGTAACGCGGATTAACGCCTGGTGACTGTGTGTTTCCCATGGTGGTTAATGGTGGTTTGATTTAATTGGTGTTTGGTTTTTAACTTTTTATTATATTTATATCAAGGGTGTTTGGCTCATCGGGTTGTGAAACGGTGGTTATTATTGGGAAAATTGTCTTTTGAAAAAGTGGGAGGGATTGGGAAGTTTAAGTAACTTGTGCAATGGAAGTAGTACGTTAGTCTGGATTTGGTGAATTTTGGTATGGGGAAAATATTCTTTTTTGGCTTTAATGTCGACATTTCCGATTGAGTTTTTAAGGCTATAAAAGTAGTTGATAACATTAAGTAGTAGCTGTGAGTAGTAGCAAAAAAAAAACTAGTAGCTTCATAAAGAAGTATTGGAAAAATAAGTTTTTCTAAAAAATAGTAAAGCCCATAGCTCTTATGCCAAATGAACACTAAAAATCAAAAAGCTCATTGTTCACCGCTTATTACCCAAAAAAGCTCCAAAAAACTTTGTGCCAAACATAGTCTAAGTAGGCAAAAGTAGCTTTAAGCTGACAGCTTTATAAAGAAGCATAGTAAAAATAGTTTTCCTAAAAAATAGTAAAGCTCACACCGCTCATTGCCAAAAAAAAACTCTAAAAACTTTGTGCCAAACACTTATTTAAAAAAAATTATTTTTGTAAAAAAAGCTAACACCTCCTTAAAAAAAACCGTGTGCCAAAAAACAAAAAAAAATAAGCTCGCTATCGTTATTTTGAGAAGTGCCATGTAACTATATTATATTTCAAAAATAAGACTCTTATCAAACTTCAAAAAAACCCCCTTTATTCACGGTTTTCCTTTCGTCTCCAGCACACAACTCATCCTTGTCATTTCTCAAAGGTATTATTCAATTCATAATCAATTACATAAATTATACCATTCACTTCCTAGGGTTTATATAATATAAAACTTAGTTAGAATTTTTATAAAATGTTATATGGAACAGGTTGACTAGGAAAGCTAGGGTTTGGTGATGTCGAGATCGGTTCTATTAGTTTCGTTGTTGTTGTTTCTAGTGTTTACTTCTCAGTTTGAGTGGAATCAACATATTGTCAATGAGGTTGAGGCCAGGCCGTTGGATGTCAGTCGAAAGAGGGACTACGTCTTGGAGAGGGAAGAGTCCGTTAAAGAGAAGGTCAGTCGTATAATTGTTTGTTGTATAATTATTGTTTTGGTATTCATAGGTTTATAAAACAGGTAAACTGATGTGGTTTTCCGGGTTACCGATAGAATTTAGGCCATAAGATAGCCATGTACTTACCTTCATATCCGGTGGCGGAGAGGCAGGGTGGGCACGTGCCCCCCTAGCGAAAAACGTAAATTAAATAGTGTTCTATTTATTTATACGGAGTTTCTAAGTTTTGTTCTATGCACATTTAAACTATTTCTATCCGAAAAAAGTTGTAATTTACCTATTTACCGTCTATTTATGGCCTAAACCGATTCAAATTTATGCGGCCTAATCTGGGTATCCTCGTGACTATTTCTGACACCCAATATGTGTAGTGTACCTAGTGAGGTTTGAACCTGAGACTGTTTGTGAGGATGTCAGGATGCCTAACCATTAGGCAACCTCGGTTGTGTTAATTGAAAGGTTTATACATTTTTTTTTTGTAACCATGATTTCTGACCTTTTGGCCGACTAATCCACGGGGTTTGAACCTACCGCCTAGAGGTGGCAAAATGGGTGGGCTACGGGCTAAACAGGCACGGGCTAAACAGGCACGGGCCAAGCGGGCGCATGCTATACGAATCGCTTTAGAAAAGACCCAAAACGACAAATTAAATTCCTCAAACGTAACACCCCATTTATATTTAAAAAATTAAATATATTATATCTACAAGTTTTTTTTTTTTTTTTTTTTTTTTTTTTTTTTTTTTTTTTTTTTTTAAATAATTGTAATGTTCTTCAATTGATAGAAAACATGTGACCGTTTGTGCCCATTTAACTTTTAAATGGGCAATATATTCCCATTTCAAAAAAAGAAGGGGGCTAAATGTGCCCAAATCTTTTTATAAATTTGTCCAAATTAGCCCATTTTTTTGATTTTGGGCACAAATTGCCACCTCTACACACTCAAACCAGGTAAAGCCCTCCCTTTTCAGGAGGTTGGCCTGGCCACTTAAGGTTGTTTGCACCTAGCAGGAATTGAACTTGAGACCTCACACATTTTAGAGTGATAGTCACAAGCCCTTTTGCCACTAGGCCACCCTTAAGTGGTTTATACATATTGAAAAACATTTTAGAGGGATTAGTGTTTGGTTTCATGACATGTGTTATGTTGTGGTTAAGAACTAGTGGTAGCGTCTTTTAAAAGGTGTTGTAGCTTATAGTAAGTATTAGATGTGATGTACACTATAGTTTGTATGAAGAAATGAGCGTATGTGGATTAATGTATTTCGGAATA
The DNA here is from genome assembly GCA_030686995.1 of Artemisia argyi. Lineage (NCBI taxonomy): Eukaryota > Viridiplantae > Streptophyta > Magnoliopsida > Asterales > Asteraceae > Artemisia > Artemisia argyi. The sequence continues at coordinate 16,349 of JARVZY010007981.1, read as the reverse complement.
TCTTTTGCGGGTGTGATGGTCAAATTGTTGGTCTTTTTGATCTTCATGGTTAGGCTTTGGGAAATCGGAAATAACAAGTTGTAAGTTTTATTTTACAATTGACTTGCAGTATTTGAAATTATCAACTTAGGATCTAACTTAGGTGTATCCCGACTTCTTTGTTGTGAGTTCAAGTCCTGTTTGGGACAAAGCTATAGATTCACAAAAGGTTAGTTTGACGGGCAACCCTAACCCGGGGTCCCTTTTGGACTAGGACCTATTTAACAAAAGTCCTCTCCTTCCCGGCCCCACAAGGACGTCTGCTCTGAGGGAACAGGTGTATGTGTGTTTTTTTTGGTCATACAAAAATAATTAGATTTAATCTTGCCATGCTGACGAGGATTAGCTGACAAGACCTGCTTAATCACACATTGTTCACAAAAGAAATGAGTAATGTTATACTCCAAATTGACACAGTCAATGAGATGTGCAACCTTGTGATATTGATTTTACATAATTCTTCATTGTCTTGACCACATCCTGTTTGCTTGATCATTGTTAAGTTTTGCTCCTTGTCTCGGCCATAATACATGACACAGTCACCATACTTGTGTCGTGTAGTGCGTAGGAACACATTTTGTGCTGAGGCATCTGGGTTCTGTTTGTGGTGGAGAAGAGGGATTTAGATTAGGCACTTTATCCTCCATCTCTCTCCTTCCTTCCCGTGCTGTACAGAGTAGATTTCCTGCTTCTCAATTCATTATTTTCTTCTCCCTAAGATGGACACAAGAATGTCTTTTTCAATTACCCTTTTTGAGTATGACTTGTCTAAAAGTAGAACCTTTCATCAGTGCGCTTTAAAAAATCTCGGCTGTGCATTCGTTCTGTCATGGTTAGAGATTATCTTTTTAATGTTAATTTCTAGCTTTTGGTTGTTTTAAGACTGTCAAGATATTAGTAGCAATATATGAAAATGTTGTAGTTGATTACCAGAGTTAAATGTGATTTGTTTGGCTCTTTAGTCTCCTACCCCAAGATTTAACATGTGTATGAAAATATCAAAATAATGAGCTCCAAGTTGCATTTTATACTGTATTAGTTTGCAGTAGCTGCTGAAACTCTGGTTAGATTTAAGTGCGCCTTGGATAATGATGATTTGCTGGAGCAATGCTTGAGTCATTACATGATTGTAAGAGGTAGATGTGGGACTATTTTCGGCAGTATTGTTAACCGAGTGTTCAGAAGTTCTAACTGTGAGAATGTATTATCGTTCTCGCAGGAGCTGCTTAAAGTTCTTAATAGCAATTGCTACTGGTTGTGCATCCAGATATAGGTCTTCCTCATGATAGATGTTGCTTATGAGTGGGACAAACTAGTTGCCATTTTTCAAGTTAACCACTATACGGCTTAATAATGTGGATGAAAGATTACACTGAAAGCCATGGGGACTAAAAGAGTAAACACATGCCTAGCCAAGCCACAATTGATAATTACCTGTTAGAACTCGCGCAACTCATGAGATGTATAGCCTTTTAAATTTCTGTTCGAATGTGCACTTGGTTGCTCCTGAAATTTAGCACCTTTTCTCAGTCATAAGACATGCACGAGTCACAGTACTTCCCTGGTTTAGTGTGCATGAGCAGTTTCTTGTGCTGAGGAGAACACAGATCTAGCTTAGGCACTATGTTCTTATCTATTTTTTCCTTCCCCCTGTATTGATTGTAAAAGAGGTCAAAAGGAGAAGAGCCAAGGTTTTTGATTTGTTGTTCTCTATGATTTGCAAAGTTCCCATGAGCATGGTTTGAAATTCTCATGTTCTCAGATTTTTTCTGTAACTGCGAGTGATAACGATTTTGCACTTGTATATGAGGACAAATCATTCTTGGTGTTACTCATTTTAAGAGTATATTTGGAAAAGGTTCCTGACCTCGTTCAAATCTATTACTTTTAGGAGTAGACCAGTAGATCCACCCATTCCTTCCTTAAGGTTTGTCAAAACCTAAATGCTACAGGAAGCCTGTTGTAAATTGTTACACACACCTGATTCTCTTAATGAGTGAAATCAGCCAGTTGTCTACTTCTACACTTCATTAATTGGCCATTGGGTTGCTGTCGTGCTGATCTTATCTTTCATAAGGGAATGCCGAGAGAGGTACCCTAGATTCAAAAAGGGAGGTTGTTGAGTACACTTACTGAGGATGTGTCATAAAGATAGAGTGTGTTTTAGATGCTGACCGGGTGGATGTCCTATTATTATAGAGGTTACGTTAAGTTACTTTTAAGAATATTTTTTATGTTGATTCTTGAATTGGTGTAGATTTAGGTTTTCATATTTCAGTAGCTACGGTAACATATTTTAATATGTGTTGCTGCTGATGGTGAGTATTCGATGTGACATGCACTTTGGTTCAATAATGTCACTACTTCAAGAAACATGTGTGTTTATAAAATTAGGGAGTAATTAGCTTGCAGTGACTGAACCTGTATTTGGATTTAAGTGTGTCATGGATAATAATGATTAGTTGGAGCAGTACGTGAGCCTTGACATGGTTGTAAAGGTAGATGCAGGACTTTTTTTTTGGCAGTCTTGTTAACTGAGTTAATAATTTTCTCACTGTAAGAATGCATTCGAGCTGCTTGACGTATTAAATAGCAAAGGCTACTGTTCTTCTACCACAGGTGTAGATTTTCCACCTGTATTATTAAGACTTTATAGGTAATTATAAGAATGTAACAGCTGCTTAATCTTTGATAGAGGTTGCTTGTGAGCTTGTCAAACTAGTGGCACTTTTTCATAGTAACCGTATATGACCGAATATGTGAATGGAAGATTCCACCTAAACCTTGGGACCAAAAGAATGTTTGGGCAAGAAACAGGTTAATAGCCAAGCTATAAAAATAGATGATGTGTTGTTACAAAAATTGCACATCTAATGAGATGAATAGCCTTTTAATATTTCATGTCACATAATTCCTCATTTTCTCGGTCATATCCTGTTCAGTAGGAGCACACTCTGCTGAGGAGAACGCGGATCAAGATTCGACACTATATTCTCCATCCATCTCCTTCCCTCCCCCTGTATCGACCAGACTTTCCTGCTTCTTAATTGGCCACTGGCCTCTTCATAAGTTGGACACATGGATGTCCTTCTCAGTGACCTTGTAACAGACTTTAAAAAGAAAAGAGCCAAGGTGTTCCTTTTGCTGTTCTCTATGGTTGAAACATTCCCCTTGGGCATGGTTTGACCAATTTTCTTAGGTCCTCAACTTTTTGGTGTGTCTGTGAGCTATAATGGTATTCCATTTGTACATGCGGATGCATCATTCCTGGGGTGAACCTGATTTGAAGAGCTTATTGGAAACAGTTCTTGATCTCATTCAAATCTATTACTCTCTAGGAGCAGAGCAATAGATCCACGCGTCCGTAAGTATGGTAAATAACTAAATGATAAAGGATAAATATAAACAAGTTTAAAGCTTGTCGATCTGGCACCCCAACTTGCTTACTTAGCGAAATCAGCCCTTTGTATACTATTACAGTTGGTCCGTTGGCAATTAATCTTACGTTTCTTAAAGGAGTGTCAGAGAGAACTTTTAAACCAGAAACATTGTAGAGTATGAACATTAATTGAGGAGGTTTTATAAAGATTAATGGCATTTTAGATACTTTAGGTACTTAATAGGAGGAATCTTAGATGACTTGTATAAAGAGGATACTAGGAGAGGTGGAGATAGACTTAGATTGACATGCTGTGAAGTAGTGAAGATAGACTTAAAGTGAATAGTGTACTGGATGGATCAACCTTTGATAGGACTGTGAAGCACGATATCCGTGTTCCAGAACCATACTGGTTCAGTATATAATACTTCCTGATCCATATCTGTAAAAGCTGTATATAGTTTGATATATATCAGCTGCTTATAGTCTTATACGTTATCTTGTCGTTGCAGATAATCCTTTCTCAAGAGAAGGAAATTCAGAAGCTTAAAACCCTTGTACAGAGTCTTGAAGAACAGTTGCTGGTCTGCAGGGGCAAAGATGAGTTTGTGAATGACAAAACTGCAGGATCTTTGACAGAACTAATAAATGAACTGAATCATCAACAAACTATGGAGTAATAATCAACTTTGCTTTCTTTGTGTAAGTAACATTGACTCTTTAGGTTCAACTTAGCTTCACTCAAATAAATTGTTTGATTTGTGAGTTTTTATCTTTATTTAACACTATATAAATGTAGTATCTCATAATAGCAGTCATGTGAGTTTTACATGGTGCCAAAATGATCAACAACACCTAAACATAGTGTGTTTTGTTTTTAAACTTTTTTAGATGTAGTGGTTCTGATGCATATTGGCGAGTTGATATCCTTTGTTGTCTTGAATGGTTGAGGGCAAATGATGGTCTATGGCTTTATATGCAGTGGGAAAAAAAAAAAAAAAAAAAAAAAAAAAAAAAAACAGAATGACATTTAGGGTGTCTCTGTGCAGATTATTAACATTTAGAACAGATCTACTGCGTAATCCGTTGTAGAGAGACCTATATCTTGATAATTTTGATTATAATGAACATGATGGATAGTGATTGCTTCAGTTATTACGACACAACTCTATTAAAGTGAGGTGAATGGGAATTTAAACCTGATCATGTATATGATACAGAATGAGAACCTTTGATGATAAAGAACTAAGGCCCTAGGATGATTCTTAGTCATACAGAACTAGACTATTGACTCCACATTCGAAACAACCTTCCCCCCCCCCCCCCCCCCTCTAACGATAAGTTATAAGAAATTACATTGACTTCATGTCTTAATCACACCTAAACATGTTGAGTGATTCAAAAGAGAAGAAGACAGGCTTAAGGCTTTAAGAATCTACGAAACTTAGAAATACAAGGGAATATAAGTATCGACTAACGAAAGCTAATACAAAAGGAAATTGGGTATTGTGATTTGTGGCAATTTCTGTAAACTCATTGCCATATCAAAGAGAACTAATAACTTTGAAAATTCTATAAATTGATCAATGAAATAGAAATGAATGTCATGGCATAATAATCACTCCTTTCTTGAGCTCATTGTACAACCATAATTGAATTTTTCGTTCTTTCTTTTTGACCTTGTGTAATGGTAAAAGTATCGCCAAATTAAGGAAAGCGACTAATGAATGCATGTTGTCCACCATTTTACTTTCTTATTAGTCTGATGTGGATTTGACAACGAATTTAAGAGTCCGCTTAGCATTTTAGAATTTGCTTTTGTAATCGGTCCAACAATGTTTTGAAGTGGAATCTTGAATAAGGAAGGACCTGGGCTTTTATAGTTTTGGACTCCTTGGCTTTATATGGTGTCACTTGCAATTCCTTGGACCTTGTTTATTTGATCTGCGTATCGATCATGGGTTGTGCCTACTACATGTCAAATTGAACTTTGAACGCTTTTCTTAAGTAATTGAAGAGTGTAAAAAAATTCTTCATCATGAGTTGCTTACTTTGCTATACTCTTGAGAGTCTTGACCTGTCAAACCATAACTTTGTGTGTAATGTTTAAATATCAAGGCCGTTGTTGGAAGTCTCTGAATTTTGTTTGAGAAGGCAAGTCATATTAGGTTTACAACACAGTGTTGTCGGTAGACTGGGTAGTGTAATTGAATATAGATAAACATCATATTCCAAGTTTTTAAATCAACGTCAGAAATTATCATATCCACTTGAGAGTTACAATGTTTATTGTTCTACCCTCTTTCATGAACTATACTATGTTTTTTCACTCATTCTTCGAATATCTAGACCACTGTTGTTTGAACCCCGTCGTTCAGGAATCGGATACAGTTAACAGAAACTTGTTTAAAAAAATGTATTTTAAATATATTGATAGTCATGTGCATGATGCAAAGACAAAACACCCTACAAACCCCATATGGATGGGCTTAATATCTAATGTCAGTTTAGATTATTAACTATTTCAAGTGAATGAAACATACCAAATCTTGTTATATCACATGGTTTATACTTGGTGCATTCTGCGTTTTTATATGCTGTGATACTTCTTCATATTCTGCTTTTACATCACATATCTCCAGGTGATTATTTCTAATCTAATATTTTGGCTTTTGTGTCTAAACAGGCGTTAATGAAGGAACTTTAGCTGTTTCGTGATTATATAAACATTTAAAGGATGATACAGTTTCTTGGTTACCCTGAGTGTACCTCTAAAACAGGTTAGTCATCAAGACCATAGTGACCCTTAACTGCATCAACCACATAATGGTTGGTTGTGCTCATAAATTGTAATCTTAACACGAAATTAATATAAATAGTTGTCAGTCTGCGTCTATTTAAGAGTTTGAAAGGACATGTGTTATGTTACCATCTATCTTTGTAATGGATACGAAAGTTCCTATCGAAAAAGGGTGCAAGTTTTGCAAGTTAGATGTATGAAATATGTTTTTTAGTCGATTTAATCAAGGCTGGTAACATGTTACCATCATTATTTATTTTGCCATTGTATCTATATTGCACACTAATTATGGATCATTTAATGAATATCTCTAACTTGTTGTTCTTGTGTACTTCATAATTAAAGACCACACTTTCACTTAAAGCAAAATCAACCAACAGTTCTTTGACGTTACATGTAATTCATGCTTATAAGCACCAATCTTCAGAATTTAAAGTGAGATAAGATTGGTTCGTTTGTATGGTCAAAATCACATGTAACCATCATTATAATGAAGAAATTAGTGATGCACACCTAACTTGCGGATATCTAGATTTATAACACAGGCATATATGTTCTTATTATACTCGTTACCATCACGTAAGTGGAGAAATAGCTCTCCTGACATGATCCATTAAGATTTACGCCCGCATATGAAAAACTGCTATTACAATTAAGATTAATCCTTGCATTCTAGTTACTACCAGATATCAAACAAATAGAAGATAAGAATCAAAGGGTACACAACAAAAAATTGAAGTTGATGAACATTGATGGTGTTTTAGTACTTTTCCTAGTCTAGTAGGCAAAGCCTATTTTTGTTGTGTGTTTGGATGAAGGAGAGTATCAGTGTAAGTATATTTATTGTCAGTTATAAAGAGTTATAAAGAGATCTGAGATGTGTTAGATAGACAGAGCTCAGGTAAGGTCAGGTTGGCATCGTATAATCTTCTGTTTTTGCTTTAACTTCAACCATAGGCTGAAGGTTGAAGAGGCCAGTTTCTGGTAGGGCTTTTACTACCACATTAAGTCCTACAATACCTTAAGGATAACATAACGGTTAAAAGTTTAAAACAATGGAACATATGGTACCAACAGTCGATTGAAAGTTTGGTTTTAAAGATATACAATAGGTTTTACATTCGGTTATTTCCGATTTTCGTATTCCTATTAGTTTGTTCTAGTACACGGTTAAAAGATGAAGTATTTTGTCTTGCTTTATATATTAAAAAGCTTTGCGTTTTTTTGCCATTCGTTGCAGGTTTTTAAAGAAGAGTCAACTTATATTAAAGGGTTTTGGCCGTAAAATAGCTACGTACTTTCGCTGATGTACCGTTTTGGTACGTGTACTTATTTCTGTTCCACTTAATGTTGTCTACTTTTATGTTTTGTTCCGTTTTGCACAAATTTTACTGGCAACCGGCTAAACTTTTTAAAAACCGGCTAAAGTCCAACGTGGCATAGGAGACTTTTTGTTGACTTTCTATAAGAATCCATTTTTACGGGGTTTAGGCCGTACAATAGCTACGTACTTTCACTAATGTACCATTTTGCACATTTTTCTAAAATATTTTCGAAATTTAGAAAAATATTTGAATAAAAAAAATATTTTTTCGAAATTTTAAAAAAAAAAAAATATTTGAATAAAAAATTTTAGAAAAAAAAAATATTTTTTCTAAAATATTTCCGAATAAAAAATATTTTTTCTAAAAGAGAATAATTTTTTTTGAAAAAATAAAAAATAAAAAATTTTTAGAAAAAAAATAAAAAATAATTTTTTTTTTCTAAAATATTTTTTAGAAAAAAAATAAAAAATAAAAATTTTTTTCGAAAAAAAAATATTTTTTAGAAAAAATAATTTTTTTTGAAAATATTTTAGAAAAATATTTTTCTAAAAAATTTTCGAAAAAAAATATTTTTTCTAAAAAAATATTTTTTCTAAAAAATATTTTTTCTAAAAAATATTTTTTCTAAAAAATGTCACTTCAAGGTTATATTGGTGAAGTCGAACAGAATTTGATTGTTCGTTGGTGAAGTAAGGTAATAAACTGAATGAAAACGTAAGAAAAACTGACAAAAACGGATTAAAACGGACAAAAACGTAAGAAAAACGGACGAAAATGACTAAAACGGACGAAAACGTATACAACAGACAAAACCGTAAGAAAAACGGACAAAAATGTATAAAGGACTAACGATGCAAATGATTGTTGGCTAAATGGATTAACGTTGCCACATAATAACTAACAGAACTGACGGCCGTTAGTTCAAGGATGAATGGTGCAAATTCTGTGGGTAAATTCGAGGGTATTTTAGGCAAATCACGTTTATTTAAACAAGTTCAGCAATGATGTTATGAGTTTCGGTAAAACAAGTTCAGCAGTGCAAAATGGTACAAAACATAAAAGTAGACAACATTAAGTGGAACAGAAATAAGTACACGTACCAAAACGGTACATCAGCGAAAGTACGTAGCTATTTTACGGCCAAAACCCTATATTAAATACCAAACTTTTCTTATATACTAAGAGACTCATCTTCATCATCCATCTAAAAATCAATGGTTGAGATTAAAAACATTTTAATATTTCACCTATTTTTAATAATTTAAATATTTCTTAAATCGTTAATCGTTAAGCGAAAATAATTACACTATCGCGATGAGCATTTAATTATCTTTCCATAGACGGGGCATTTTGATATATTTTCGCAAAAAAAAAAAAAAAAATCACGTTTTTTTTCGTAGCCGAAAAAATCACATGTGATATTACTGTAGGGCTGTAAACGAACCGAACGAACACGAACGGAGCCCTGTTCATGTTTGTTCATTTAATTTTAACCGGATAAATAAACGGACACGGACGCTTAAACGGACAAATTTTCTTGTTCATGTTCGTTTATTAAGAAAATGAATTGTTCATGTTCATTTATGTTCGTTCATTAAGATACTAAACGAACGCTAAACGGACATAAACGATCGAATATAAATGAAAATAGACAAACAAAAATAAACTTTATTGAATTCCTCACAATATATTGTTTTATAAGTGTTGTTTTGTTTAAACAAACCAATTTTTAAAATTATAAAATTAAAAGATATGATATATGAACATAAATGGATAAATAAACATAAACGAACTTTAACAAACGTCTAATCGGACGTTTACGAACATAAATAAACGAACGAGACTTTTTTGTTCATGTTCGTTCATTTAACTAAACGAACGTAAAATATTGTTCATGTTCATTCATTTAACAAACGAACGAACATAAACGAACCTTTTACCGAACGGTTCATGAAATGTTCACTGAACGTTCAGTTCATTTACAGCCCTAGATATTAGTGTAATATCACATGTAATTTTTAACCATGAAAAAAAACGTGAAAAAAACGAAAAAAAGAAAAAAAAAATTGTCAAAAATATGTCAAAGTGCCTATCTATAGAACGATAATTAAATGTTCGTCGTAACGGTATATTTTTTTTTCGCTTAACGATTAACGGTTTGAAAGATATTAATATTTAAAAAAAAAAATGATGAAAGTGGTTTTTTAAATTGTTGTGATTAATATCATTCATTAAATCAAATAAAAATAAAAGGAAAATGAATGATGGAGTTTGGTCCTCAAATAATAACGGTAAACCATATACCAGAAAGTTGCATGAAATAAAAAGTAAAATTATTTTGTAATCAGTAGCGCGCTGATTGGGTACGTTCATCACGAGAGCCTCTGATTGGCTAGCGTCTTTTTTCTTAGGCAAAATTGAGCAATTTGATTAACCACGGGTTACTCAAATTTTCAACTATCATGACGAAGAATCATCTTTTGTTATTAAAAGCCGCGCAAAAATGTAGTTGTTTTGTTCACGCTTGTTAGAAATAGAATATGCTCGCTCCTAATACGAAGTTATTTGAACATTGAAAAATCATTTTAGTAGCATTTTAAATACTCATCGCAACACTATGTAGTAATCTTGTCTTTTAAAAAAGGAAAAAAGTAATTCAATTTTTTGTAGTCATCAATTAATAACGTACACAGACAGTGATGTTGAATGAGTGTGTTTCTTAAATTCACCATGTTATGATGATACACATTTGTATTGCATCATTAAGATGCCAAAACCTCCCTTTTTAATTTACTTCGGCGTCATCTTAGCATTTTCTCTTTTAACACACACATTAAAATAACCTCTCACTCATAACTCAAGCCAAAACATTTCCTTTGGACTCATCGTACTCGGCCAAAACACAAACCAAAACCATGCCACATGTGAATGGCGCTAGGTTGGTGTTACGATGCCTAGGGCTCTTAGAGCCCCGGGTATCATAACATGTCATTTCCACTTATCCAAAGTCATCTTAGTGCCACCTCAAAATCTCACTTTTAACACTAACATACCATAATATCATTTCCTCATAACAAGTAAATTTCACATGTCATTTCGCCCCTTCTATTATTTTATTTTATTTTCTACTTTTTTAAACAAACTAAATTTCATTCATTCATCTAATAAAAATTCAAATTACAATACGAAAATTTAAAAAAAAAAAAAAAAAAAAAAAAAAAAAAAAAAAAAAAAAAAAAATACATGAAATTATGAATAAACTAATTTCCTTGTTGCTGTTGTTGATGTCGTTGCCAAATATACTCAATAAGATTTTGTTGAAGATTTGCGTGTGTTTGTTTATCACGTAGTTCACTACCTTTCTTCAATTTCACTTCGCATCTCTCAATCTAAGTACATTGTACATTTGCCTGCGGACTAACATACAAATCGTTGAGTTCACTACATACAAGTTGTTGAATTCACTTATCGCAAACTTTTTATCTTTCAAAATCATGTTATTTAATATGATGCAAGTGTATGTGACTCTTCGTAGTTTGTTGACAATATAAGCACACGCCGGTTGTTGTATATTTCCCCAATGTCCTTGGAGCACCAAAAGCTAGTTCAACATCCTTTCAAGCACCTTCTTGTCGCCGTTTAAATATGGAATTTTCCTGTGTCATGCAACTGTAAATGATTTGACAAAATTTGCCCACCATGGGTAAATCCGGTCAACTAGGTAATACCTATCTTGAAATGTAATTCCATTTACTTCAAATGGAGTCACAAGGGCGATGTCATCAAGAAGACTGTCGAATAATGGAGAATTATTTAAAATGGTAAGATCGTTATTCGCACCAGCTACCCCCAAAAATGCATGCCAAATCCACAAATCATACGACCTCGCAGCTTCAAGCATTATAGATGGATGTTTTTTTTTTTAATCACCTCTTCCAAATTGCTTGTGCCATGCTTTGAGCTAGTTAACTCATTCCTAATCATACAATCAATATTTCCAAGTATTCCTGGAAAACCATGAACCCTCTTATGCGTTGCATATAAATTTTTAATGTCATTTTAGTCGGATTTTCTTAAAAACTCGGGTATATACAAATCAATAATGCACTTAGTAAAATTGTCTAGAAAATCGTGTGCACAACATTCACCTATTTGTAAACATTCATCAAATGCATCAGGTGATGTCCCGTATGCCAATTGGAGTATGGCGGAAGTGCATTTCATAAGCCTTCACCCAAAGAAGAATCTGACAACTCACCCTGTCTGTTGAAGACTAAAGGACTAATACTCATTAGACCCTTAGTATAGGGTTTAACTTTAAAGAATTTAAAACGGTCGGGAAGATGATCGAAAGTATAAATTTCAATACATTTGAATATTTCTAAAAATAATTTACGGCTCATAAGATATCGACGTCTAAAATAGTAGTTCGGATATTTTGGTTCATCACTAAAATAGTCAGACAACAAACGTTCTTCAACAATATCACGTTCAACATTACGAGTATGTTAACTTCTAGCTTCTTGTTGTTGCAAGGATTGATGATACCGAACAACTTGCGTAATCAACAAAATGTCACTCATATCATCTTCATTGGATGTGTGGAAAACTAGAAGGGGGTTGAATAGTTTACCGCTTTTTAACTTGATTTACTTTGTTAACTTTACGTGTAATCAACAATCAAAACTAATAAACAATAAGTAACGTAAAAGAGTAAAGTAAGAAACGATCAAACCACAACACGAATGTTTATCGTGGTTCGGCTACAAGGAATCTTTTTCCTTGCCCTACTCCACGCCCCGAGTATCCAACTCGAGAGTATTCTTCACTAGTCAACAAGATCCCTTTTCGGCAGAGAAAACCTTACAATCGTCGCTTACACTTTATCCGGTACAAAGCTAAATACCGGGTTCTTTTACAAAGACACAACCACTCCTAACGTCGCCTATACAATATTTTCGACACTAAGCTAGATGTCGAGTTCTTTTCAACGGGTACAACCACTCCCGGCACTCTATGTATTTTGAAGAATAAAATACTAACCGATCACTATAGACAATGTACAAACAAATGATGTATAAACTATAAGAGTTTACACAATGCAAAGCTACTAAGACTTGCAACATTGTGTTGAAGCTTGTAGTCTTTTCGAATGAACTCGAGGACTTCTTTGCTACAAAAGAGAATCACACAAGTGAGATGCTACTGAGTTAAATGATAGAAATGAGAGTGTATGTATATTGTATAGCTAAAAGTGATGAATGATTTGTTGGATGTGGCTTGCTATTTATAGGAAAAACCAAACAGCTAGGCCACAGATCAGGCGAAACCAAATCAAGGGTTCCGCCTTTGTATTCCCAAGGTTTCGCCAGAGCTGACAGAGTTCCTTCCAAAAAGTCTTTCCATATCTATAAAGAACATTCAAAGTCAACTTGTAAGATATGTTGAGTAGAAATATAGCAAAGATATGCATGAGATCTTTACAAAGATTACAAAGAGCTTTGACAAGACATGTATGATGCAATACATGATCTAGATGTATATTTCTAATTTTATACTTTTACTAATATGAAAGTGAACTTGTAAAAGTATTTTTGTAGCAACATGGACTAATGTTTCTATGATGTGTTTTTACTAAGTAACTGAGTTACTAAAGATGTTTGAAGATATATAACTTAATAGGACACAATATTTAGTAAAACTTACTAAATATGTTTTGACAATTAATATGCTATCAATATTGTTAGATAAACAATGAATCATGTAACAAATGTAATGTTTACTTAGAAATAAAGTTTTTGTATGTGAGACTTATACTATAGTTATACTTTGCTAGAAAATAAAGTTTATACTTTATCTACAACAAAATATTAGCAAAGATCGCAAAATATAAATAACGTTTTTAGACGATATTTGTATAACAGGATGCATTAGAAAAAGAATCGTCACTAGACATTTTGATTGAGAGTACGTGTTTTTGGTAAAGAAAGTTGTGTGAAAATTGGTTAAAATGAAATATTATTTATAATGTTTAAAAATGTTTGGAATTCATTATTATTATTTTCTTTTTGAAAACTAGCAGTTTCGAAACGGCACAATCTCTCTTTCCCCTCCCCCCTCTCTCTCTCCCTCTCTCTTTGGTTTCTTCCTAATATCACGCACACCACTAAATTGGCTAACGAAATGGTGCAGGGGTGGGTACAGTGACTCGAAGGTGGCGCCGCCAATTTTGGTGCCAAATCGGATTGGTGCATGTCCAACCAAACTCATTTGTAAATATTTTGAGCCGGACCTTCGAAATATAAATATTTCAGAAAAGACAAGTGGTCATCATAAACTGAATCCCATTTGTATATATTTATTTGTATATATTTTGATAATTACTCATACCTGGGAAGGGATCTGTTAAGAAGAAAAAAAACTAAAATAAAAAGAATAAAAAGAATTTCTAACCACACATTTCAAATGGTAAAGAAAAATTTAAAGGAAAATGCATCTATTTTTATAGATGCATCTGAAATGAGTGATTATATTTTCTTCTTATCATTCTTGTTTTATTTATTTTTTTCTTATTTGATCATAATGCATACCTTCTGTATAAAACATAAATAAGAGGTTTTAATTTAATAGGAAACATGACTTGTACATCGTACGGTCAAATGACTAACAGTATTTTCAATTTTCTAACCGCATTGATTGTCTTTGTGAAATATTAATGATATTAAATTATAAACCACTCATATTTTTATATACAACAAAGACTCATCGTGACATTAAAAAATCTATGTAGGATGGTTGCATGGTATTGTATTAAAGACCAAATGTTTAAGTTTATTTACTGATCTTTTAATCATCCATGCATTATTATAATATTATCTACTAGCAAGATATTCGCGTGTTACCCCAACATGTATTTTGTAATACTCCATCTGTCCCATATTAAGTGTCCACAATGGAATCTTCAGATGTCCCAAATTAAGTGTCCAATTGTACATTTCAACCAATAAGATGAGAGTTTAGTGGTAAAAAGTAATATTTGATTGGTGGATAGTTTAGTTAGTGGAATCTCCTAAAACTTTGTGAATTATGAAAGTGGACACTTAATATGAGACGGAGGGACTAAAAACTTTTTGCGAATAATATTATTTGATTATATATTTTTTGTGACAACAATTTTATACATGGCGAGAATTTTAAAAAATAACTTTATCGCATACTATCTCATATAAATATGGTAAAGTACCCATGCAATTCGATACAATTGCTATACGAAAACGGTTAGTAGTAGTATTACGAAGTTGTGACGATTGATGATGAAATGTACTTGTTAGTCAATAAATTTTGCGTAATATTCGTCACAATAATATATAATGTGTAAACATAGAGTAGTACATATTAGTGCGTGCAAATATATGATTAGTAAATCTATATATGACATTACTTAACAAAATATGAATTACGATATTCAAAAGCTACACATTTTTCATACCTTATAAACCCTTGAAATTTTTCGTACTTTGACATGTACGATTCTTTTTAATCAAATTTAAATGCATCGTGCATGGGATATGATAATCATATTAGTAGCTTGTTCGGTTTCTATCTTGTGGTATATTAATTGTATTTTTTTTAATAAGATAGTATTTTAAGGCTAATACTGATTATAGGTGTTGTACCTTTAACTTTAGTATTAACATTTCTTAAATTGTTGTTTTTGTATTTAAATAGCTTGTACAATATCTTACTATTTAATAAAGCATGAAAGCCTTCTATATATAGAATTACTTAAAATTCAGCATTATAAATTGTTAAGCTAACAATACAACTAGTTAAAACATATTTTATAACATTAAATACAATTACAAGTTCTTTTAGCATAAAACACTTTTTCTAATATTAAATATAATCTTTAAATAAAAATACTTAAAATTCAGCATTACAAGTTCTTAAGCTAAAAGTACAACTAATTAAAACACATGTACTAATATAAATACAATACAAAACACTATTAATGTGGTCAAGATATTTAATATAGTCAATTAATTAACTGGTCAATAAATACAATTAATACAACCAAGAATATTGTATTAAATGTTACTAATTCATGCATTAAATGTTAAATAAAAAATACAAATTATCAAGAAATACCAACTTAAACACATTTTATGCATTAAATGTTACTAATATAAATAATAAAGCACACATTATACAAATATTAAAGTCCGAACGAGCAACGGGCCAAATGGGCTCGAGCTCTAACGGTCATAGGCCAAACAGGCTCGAGCTCGAACGAGCACAGACTAAACGGGTTCATGTTATACGAATGACTTTAAAAAAGACCCAAAAAGTCCATCACTCCATCCATTATACCTAGTTAAAATAAGATGAATACTATGTACAACAAAAATATGTTAGAAAAATCTCTAGGACCACATGAGTCTGGTAATTATGGTGAATCAATGTACATGTAGAGAATTAAAAACCTTAGTACCCCGTGTATAACTTGTAAGATACAGTAGATTCTAAATATTGTCGTTAATAACTTATGATCAAGGAAATGTGTTTCCAGTGTAGAAGTTATCATATAAGATACCTCAAATATTTGAGTTATGCAAATTGATAGACTGACGAGCATGCCCAATTGTATTCATTAAAATGTTTCAAACCTATTTATAACATGACTTAAAAAAAAGAAAAAAAAAAATCTTGTTACAAAAATTCGCCAGTATATATCACCTCTGAAATACATAAAAATATATGTTTGTGTTTGTATCTCTTTATTAATGATAATACTGACGGGCTAAGT
>JARVZY010007980.1:0-20945 GCA_030686995.1 Artemisia argyi | reverse complement strand
TAAGCAAACACAAGAAAAACCTAGCCTAGCATGTTAAAAAGAAGAAAAGCATAAGATAGAATCACACAACACATAGACATATTGTATGATTATTGGAAAATTTATCTTCAATTGAACATGGATGGAACAAGGGTTGAAACCCTTATTATTATAGAAAATTCCTCTAGGGTTTTCACAAAGAAGCTCTCTAAAAGTTCCACACACTAATGAATGAAAATTAGAAAACTATATATAGATTATACACCTTGACGGTGTCACGTTTTAGCTTGTGACGCCGTCAACTCGCCGCCAAGATAAAATTCGTATTGCCTAGATCCACTTCTGACGCCGTCATGTGTAAATATACTATGGGCCGTCACATGTGTTTTGACCCTGACGGCCTTGGTGACGCCGTCAGGCCAAAATGCCTTGAAATTGCTCTGGGCCGTCACGTGTATTTTCCGCATCCACCTCTTTTGCCACTCTTGACGCTGTCACTTGCATTGCTTTGACGCCGTCAGGTACTGTTCCCAGCAAGGATTTTGAGACTTTATCGTTTTCTTCACTTTTTCGCTCCAAAAACGTCCAAAGTGCTTCCTTTTGTAAATTTCCTCTCAAAAGTACCTAAAATGACAAAAGGAACGATTTAGGGCAATAATTGATCAAATAATTACGAATTCGAGCTTAAATGACCCCCCAAAAGCAGTACACTTTTTGCCTTATCATGGTCATAAACGATTATTAGGTTAAGAATCATGAACTCACAAAATGTCAAAGGTGACAAACATAAAATAACAGTCGTCGTCATCAAATTACTCAGGCAACAAATCTAAATCCAGAATAACATCGACTCGAACATCTCCAACGTATACAGATTAGCACAACAAAATCATCTCCAAATATCTCAAGAACGCATCGGACAAATCAAATATACCCGATGAAAAGTCACAAAACAATCATAGGGGTAGAATAGGCGAGGTCAAAAATCAACAATGAAGAAAGAATCAAAAGCAAGGAAAAGTCATAAAATGTGTCGAATACGTAGGATTCATACATACGCGAATCTCCGAACGAACGAAAGGCATCTAAACGAATGTCAAACGAATCAAGGATCGAAGTTCAAAAGGATAACTCTAGAGAAAGAAACCTATAAGGCACACTACGAAGTCAAAAGGCATCCTAAACACATGTCGCGAATCCTGATAAGTCTCCTAAGTCTCCGAAATGAATGATCTTGTAAGAGCTTAATGAAAAGCAAAGACATAAATCAGAGTAAAATGAAAGCAAGAAAACCAATGTTTGATCATATATCTACCCAATCCTCACCGGTCATAATAAAGCTCTTAAGAGGAGAAACTTAAGGCAAAAACCTTTCTTAGTTATACCTAAAGCTTCTAAGGTACAAATCCAAGGGTCCAAAACTCACAGGCCATAGCTTAGGTACTACGAGTCGCAGCATTAGCTCTGATACCATAATTGTAACACCCCAACCCGACATGGAACTGGAGCGCTACAGTATGGTAACATATCAAAGCATACAAAGCATACAACATAAGTGAAAGACTTAAAACAAAAATTACAAGGGAAAAATCTAAAAGTACAAAAGAAATACTAAAACTATAAAAGAAAAGAAAATACAAACTGAACATAGTCTAATTTAATTCGAGTCCAAAACTAGTCCAGATGTAATGGGCTTCTAGTCCATGGGGTAGTCCACTAAAGCTCCTATGCTCTCTCTTCACCCAAACCCAGCTTCCAACCTAAAACCTGCCGTAGGAAAAAAAAAATGCGGCTGAGCTACGAAAGCTCAGTGAACAGATATATATATATATATATATATATATATATATATATATATATATATATATATATATATATATATATATATATATATATATATATATATATATGCAACGAATAAACGAAACGTAAATAAATATAAGAAAATGAATTAAAAGCTCGAGCTGAAAAAGGATGTCATTTGTCAAGTGCATAAGAGATCAACATACACAGAACGAATATCATAAGTCAAAGGAAAACGAAGTATCAAAGATATATCACATAAGCATAATCATAAGGAAAAGGTAATGAGGACGTATCAACAAAGGCGTGTCTACCAGAGTCACTCGAATAGACACATAGAAACATACGAAAGCCACGAGCTGACCTACCCGAGCCACTCGAATAGGTCTCCTACACAAAATCATATATCCTACAAATCATAAGTTGTACAAGGAGATGCAGATTCCGTTGTACCAAAGAAGTGAGGGTACAAGGCACGTACCACTAGTCACCCGCCGAAACCATATCATACCATATCATATCGAAATAAAATACAATGATGCATCCATATGCCCCCGCTGAACAAAATCATACATGCACCCTGCTCACACGACAGGTATACACATACGTCAAAATGGCCAATCATATCATAACGAAGGAAGATGCAGTAGACAAAACCCCACCTCCACTAACAGCGTCAAGCCATTGGTGCCATCAATAACATGGCCATGGACTCCCCATGGCTGGCTAATAAACTCGGGCATAAGAACGAAATGAAACACATCATATAGCATATAATCAAAACATATCAAAGGATCCTAACAAGGACCACATCAAACAAAGTAAAAGAATCATATCAACAAAGCATAGCAAAACGAATCATATCATATCAACGAAGCATATCAAATGAATCATATCAAAGTACAAGGGAACATAGCAATAGCTAAGGGAATCATATCCGAAATAGTCACACAAGTCGGATCAAGTGTGGCTGTTTATTTTATTCTGGTACATTTAGTCACGTAAAAATGTTACCGTGTGACCGTTCAAAATCGACCATGTGTGACGAAATGCCATTTTTGTACTAGTGTCAAACCAATCATATCAAAGTACAAGGGAACATAGGAATAGTTAGGGAATCATGTCAAGATAACGAATCAAAGATCAAGATCAAGAGTCATGAGAGCGAAAGCACCCTTACTGAAAAAGGGTAGAATATTTATACGTTAAACCGCCAACGAAACCATAACATAACCATAGGAATAGGAAGTCACTCCTTCTTCAGCGGAACTACACGAATTAATGGTCGGCTAATTATTCAAATGTTCATCTTAAAATCAGATTACTCATTTCAGTCGGCTTTCCATTATTAGTAACTTTCTGGTTTTAGCAGCTTTCCTTATCTAGGAACTTTCCAGAATTAGCAGATTTCCATATTTGGCATATTAGGGTTACTTATCACATATTTATGTTTACAACTGATTCATAAGTGTTTTACACCACAATTATAATTATTCATGCTTAATTAGGCTATTATTCCCATTAATGGTGAATTAGGGTTTTTATCGTACTTAAACATGTAGCAATCAAATTAAATACCATATTAGGTTATATAAAGATCATAGATAGTTAATCTAATTTATTAATCACTAACTTAAAGAATCATTATGATTATGTTACACATATTAATGATATAGTAGGTTTTAGGCGCATAAATCTCCTTTTAAGAAAATTCAGCTTGTAATATCAAAACATGTATCACATTTCCGGATTTTTAATGTATACTTGTGCATTTTCTGGAGCCTTAGAAACATTTCCCCAGGTAGATATATATGTTAACTACTTTTTATAATTTTTATAGAATTTTCCAGGTAGGATAACTATAGAATAAAAATTCATTATCAAAACTAGTCCTGATTCGGATCTGTAGAAACACCCCAAAAGTTTACATTTATCACACCCATTTTGACACTTCAGAAAAATCTACAAAACTTCTAGGAAGTCACACATAAACCAAATATTACTCCTGTGTAAGGATAGATCCTAACTCCTTACGGTTTGAAAATGAAAAATAAAAAACATCTACTGATTTCCAGGCATCCGTAAAACAGTTTTGACACTTAATCTTGTAAAAATCAAAAAGCTTACCTCCCGACCTCCAATCACCATGAAACTTATATTTCCAGAAAGTAGACAAGTAGTACTTATGTTTAGACTCAAAAATCACTTAAAAATACGTTACCATCATCCATTTGGACATCCATCAACCCGACCCAAAATCTGGACAACACAGTATTGTGACAGAAATATCTCCTTAACCCCTTATAAACCCTAATCGCCCTCTAATAAATTTCTCGGGTTTCGAGAATTCATTAGCAATATTAATGTGTCTTTATGATCAATATTAGGGCTTGCATATCAGTATAGTTTTATATGAAGGTGGGTCGATCAAAATAGATTTTCATGGGTCGATATTCACAAGGTTTTAGCATGTTACAATCATGATTTTATGTGACTATTTCATACAATATACAAGTTCAGATTCCACGAGACCATCAACCACTACATTATCTTGATTATTATTGTTAGTGTAACATGTTTTAAAATCATATTAATGACCATATACATGTCGAGTGGATGAAGGAACAAAGAGTGATGAAGAGTTACCTTAGGTAGAAAATAACGAGACCAAAAGGGGAGGGACAAGGACCCCACGAATTCAAACACAACGAATCAAAGTCTACAAGATCAAAACCAGTTCTAATCCTTCTTCTTCCAAGGCTGAACAAAGTGACAAAGGGGCTGCCTAGGGTTTCAGTTAGGAGGGACAAATGGAGGCCGTATATTTTAAGTTTTAAGGTTTTTTTTTTTCTTTTTTTTTTTTTTTTTTTTTTTTTTTTTTTTTGAAGCATATGTGTGAGTAGTAAAATACACCGGTCCCTCTTATTGTGATGTTAGGTTCGTAGATGGGCCAAAGGCTGAGTGGTCATGCGCTAAAGTTCATGTGGTCTGTTGTTGTCCATAGATTGTGTATCAAACGAGAAATGGCCCAAAACGATGATCGTGTCGCGTAAAATAGTCCTTCCAATTTTATTTTAGGTTTCTAGGTATTTTGGATTTAAAATATGCTCAGAATTTTTAATTATGAAGTTTCGTTTTAATTTATTTGGATATACGGTATATTCGTTTAGTTATTCTCGGGTTTTATTTTGTAATACGGATTTTAGTTCATTTTACCTGCTTTCATCCCAAAGATGATTGATCTGATTCCGGAACGGATTTGAGTCTTTCACAATACTTATCGACATGAGGCTGCAACATCGAGTTGGAATTGTGCATCAAAAAATGACCGCAGTGTTTAAAATGAGTCTTAATTGAACCATCCGACAACTTCACCTTTTGGAAATAACACCAAAGTTCGGGTTTTCGGGTTGTAGATAAAACTTCAACAATCATTGGTGCATCAACATCGGCGGAATTTGAAAAAGCTTGTGTTGCCATTAGTGACTAGTGAGCGTTTAGTGAGCGATTTGATTGTTTCAAGAGCAATTTGATAGTGTTTGAGTGTTGTGACTAAACCAAACACAATATACCTATTTATACTAGAGTTTAGATGGCAAAATGGGGCAAAAACAAGCTTCTAACTGTTGGCCAACGGCTAGAAACGGTCAAGAACAATTGACAGCTTTGTAGTTGTTGTGCAACGATAAAAACCAGTTTGTGAGAAACCAGAACCGAACCAGTTCTAACGGTCACCGGTTACAAATCGTCGGCTTTTCCAAAAACCGAACCGGTTTTGACCAGTTATGGTTTAGGTTTTTTTTTTTGTTTTTGTTTTGGTTTCGGTTTTTTTCCCCGCTACTACTTGGCTTAACTCCTGCTTAGCATGATACATTTTCTCAACCTGAAGAACATTTAACTAGCACCACAGCTCATGATTTTCCATGATATTAATCCCCAAGCAATTTACAATCTAGATTTCAAGAGTTTTATAATATCATGTTTACTAACTAACTTTAATCAAGCTAGAATGTCTTATTTATATAATAACATATTGATATCACGAGTAGAGGCTAGCTTCGGGTAACCTTTGAGAGGGAATGGCTATTAGTGGTCTTCTTTTCTTTGTCACAAATCCAAACTCGTCTGAAAGCTCAAGCTCTTCCTCTTTAGGTAAGCTCCAATCAAAAGAATGCAAAAGTGATGCTAATATATACATTAACATCTTTTCCCCCAAAGGAATTCCCGGGCATATTCTTCTTCCAGATCCAAATGGTAAATACTTCAAATTATATCCGTTGTAATCCCATTTTCCGTTCAAGAATCTCTCTGGCTTGAACTCCAACGGATTGGTCCAATTCTTGGGGTCGAGGTGGATCGCCATAGCATTAATATAGACGATACTACCCTTTGGAATAGTGTACCCGCCCACCGTGCAAGATTCATTTGGGCATCTCTGGATTAGTAGAGGAAGTGGAGGATGTACCCTGAATGTCTCCTTAACTACTGCATCTAAATATACTAACTTTGGGAGATGAGATTCTTCAACAATATTGTTCATACCAATAACTGTTGTTAATTCTTCTTGAACTCTTCTCATTACATCTGGATAATGCAAAATTTCTGCCATCACCCATTCGACCATTGTGGATGTTGTATCTGTTGATGCTGTCAAGATGTCCTGTTATAACAATTTTCCACATTAAGAAAAACTTGCATTATACCAAAGGGCAAATTATATATATATATATATATATATATATATATATATATATATATATATATATATATATATATATATATATATATATTATGCTTGTCAGTGATTGATCTTCTAGGTAGCGAACTATTTTTTTTTTGCTTTTGAGGGTAATTTTCTTTTAAATTCATCCTCTTTAGGGTATTTTACGAAATTTTTGGACATTTTTGCCTCTCTTAACTAATACAAATTTTTTTTTTTCAGAAAGGGCAAAAATGCCACATATTACCCTAAAAAGGATGAATTTGAAAGAAAATTACCCTTAAAAGCAAAAAAAAAAAAATAGTTCGATACCCAGAAGATGTAACAGTGGCACGTATAATACTTTTTTTTAATAATTTGCCCTATACCAAAAGGCTTAACAATGGTTACGTAAAACATCCTAACTTTCACCATTCTGGTAGATTAACGAGATAAGTTTCATTCTATAATTGATTAATTATATCTATCCCTGAGCTCATTTTACAGTGGAAAATTGTTAGAAATGACCACAATTGTTCAGGGCTAAACCATTCGGAAAAATAAGTTTAAGGGTTAAGATAATATGGTGAAAGTTTAATGGAATAGTAAATTTAAAGCTTTGAAAATAATAGAGGAGTAGAAAGTCTATGAAGACATACAAACAGTAGGGCCTTTATTTGAACCATGTTCAATGATGTTGGGACATCTTTCTGGTCTTTAAGCTCTAACATGATCTGCAGAAAATCCTTCTTTCCATCATCGTGAAGCACTCCCTCCATTCTTGCCTTGATCACGTTGTCTAATATTCGATCAAGATGTTCATGTTGCTTCTGCATTTCACGCTGCCTTCCTTGTAGATCAAACCATGATAATATCGGGATGAAATCAGATATATTTGGTGCCCCCAATAACTCAATCATCTTGAACTCGACTTCTCGAAACCCTTCTAATAGACCACCAGATTCGTTTCGTCCCCATAACATATTTGTCACAACATTAAGTTCGGTTTCAAAAGCAATTTCGTTAATATCAACTGTTTCCCCCATTTTTGCATAAACATAACTAACTGTTTTTCTAACTTCATCTGTTCTAAACCCCTGACACGCATCAAGATTTGCATTGCTCAACACTTGGCTGACCAAAAGTTTACGCGTGTTACGCCAGTGTGCGTTGTTATTGGACCATGCAATATCAAGTAAACCATAAGTTACTGTAATTGCTGTGACTGGAGGATTACGGTTAGCAAAGGTCTGGTCGAGATCACGAGCTACAACCTTCGCTAGATCAATGGAGTTCACCACAACATTAAGCTTACTTCCCAGGTACAGGCTAAAGATGGGGCCATATTTGTGACTCATCTCGGTGAATCTTTCGTGTAAGTTGGAACTCAAAAAAGGAAGATACCCTATAACGGGTAAACCATACGGGCCTGGTGGCAAACGGGGTCTGGGATTTTTGGTATACGATATGGTCCATTTGTACCATAAAAGAACTAGTATTGGTACCAAAATAGTGAGAATGTTGCGAGCAACGTTGTCACTTTCGTTGTCAACTTCCCACCACCATGACCAATAGTTAATCATAGTGTGATATTTCTTGTCATTAAAATCTGTTATCATTTTTTTGGCATGAATGATTTGGACCTTATGAAGGCTGTTAAATAGCGTTAAGGGTGCATTCTAGACCATAAGTATCGTGCAAGAATAAGACACTAGGAAAGTGGCAGCAGGAGTCAGGACGAGATGATTTTGAAAGAATTGTAACTTTGCTAAAGTTTTTCAAGATGGGACGTTTCTTATTTTTTGTTGATACTAGCAGATATAGCAAAACAATCAAAATAGGCCAGCTTATCAAGTTCAATTAAAAATGATTAAATTTTGATTGGAGCGAGCCTATGACTAGTACAATAATTCATCTTCAAACATGTTCTCCGAACATATTTTTGTAACTACATTAATCATCGAAAAATAAATTATCTTTAATCACGTTCTCCAAACTTCAACGTCAAACATATTTATATTTAATTAATTGGAAAATGCCAACTAATGGTTTAAAAAGAAATCAAAAGATGTTGAAAGGTAATAATGTATACTTAGAAGAGGAATAGTGATGGGATATGAAGGATTTTGAACGATGGTCAAAATAATTCTCCAAATTTGAAGCATGATTGAAAATGAGTATTAAATTATTAATACTCTATTCTTTAAATATAAAGGAAACAGAGGTTTGCATACCATCGTGAAAATGACATAATAAATCATATCAAAAGTGATTTGCATTGAACAAGTATTTTACCTTTTTACATTTTTACAATAGATTGATTTACACTGGTGTTGAGTGTGGCACAGGCAACACTCCATTTTAAGTCACCAAAGGCAAAACTTTTTAAATGTTGGTTTGGGTAATCTAGAATAAACTTTTTTACAAATTTCATTTTTTATGGTGGAACTTTAGTTAAGTTAAATGGCAATTGTGCAACACCTCTTTAAAAATCTAGAATCCGTCCTTGATTTTTACCCTCACATTGCATAATAAGTATTATAGCAGTTATTTTTCCATGTTTGAAAAAGCGTCCGAGTAAAATTCAGTAAATGGTCAATAAAGACGGAGTGAGTGTTAATTTATTATCATTAAATTAGGTGGGTGTAAATTTCATTTTGGTGTTGTGTTTGACAATCCTAAAGGTAGATGAATTGAACACTCCCAATAATACAAGCAAACTCCAAATAATACAAGCATAGTGAAGTATCTTTTTATAAAAAAAAAAAAAAAAAAAGTATCTTTTTATTATTATTCAATACCTTTTTCTATGTTTTAATATATACGAAAAAAAGAGTATTAAGAAGCAAACAGTCGATTCATGAAGTAATGTTGAACGTGATATAAGAGCATAGGGTGTAATCTCGCCGTTTGGCTTCGCCGTCTGACTTGGCAAGCTCAACGGCGAGCCGTTGCTCGCCGCTACACCAATTGCCCTTCGCCATTGCTCATTGTTGGTCACCTCCCCGTGGACACGGCGAAGCAAAAAGGCTAACAAAATTGTAGCATTTTTTTTTTTTTTTTTTTTTTTTATTTTTTTTTTTATCTTATGTGTGCAGGTTTTGTAAAGTAGTGTGTTTGCAGGTTTTGATTTTGAAGAAGAAGACAACATTTATAATTTTGGTCCTTGTTTTTCTTATCAAAATGACAGCATCTAAACTTGTCCTTATGGTTTAGTTTATTTGCAGTTTTAGTCCTTGTAGTTTTCTTATCAATATTTACAGTTTTGGTCTTTGTATATTTGCAGTTTTTTTTTAGCAGCTTAAATTTTTTCAAAATATAAGCATATAATTTTAATTTTAGTTATTTTTGTTTTGAATGAAATAAATTTAATTTGATTGAAAAATGAATAAAAAAATAAATGTGTAAGAGGTGGGGCCTTAATAGGGGAGTTGAGGTTTGTTGTTTGGTGAGGGAGGGTTTGTTGTGGTCAGTTAAAGTTGACGTGTTTGGTTATGTGGCAGGGGTGGGACCCGAATGGGGAGGCAAGCCTCCCCATCTGCACCTAGTGCTCTAAAAGAACTGTAACACCTTTTTTACGAAAGGAGGTGCCCCTCTTTTTATAAGTGCATATGAAATGTGTAATTATAATTTCTTTTTACTTTTCTCATTATCATTTTTATTTTCATTTGATCATAACTCATCTTTTCTAATATCCATATCCTCGTTCTTTAATTAAATAGATCCGTCCAAAGTCAATTAAATAATAAATATGATATAGTATTTCCATTCATGCATACCGTATTATATTTCCATTCATGTGTTTGATTGTCGTGTGCATGTTTGCGAGTAACATAACTGTTGACGGTAAAGCGTGAGATCCAAACAAGCCAATACTTTCGAACAAACAAACTTCTACATTTTTTTATTCATCTAATCAATTAAAATATTCATCCCATCAATTTCACCATACCAACCGACCCACAACCATTTAAAAAAAATATATGCGATTAGTACTTGGAAATTGGAATGTATCAATCATGTGTGGCCCAACATTTTTTTTGACTCACCCGAGTGGCCCAACAGACCACTTAGCCCACTACCACAAACCCTTCTAGTTCGAGCCTTTTGATTGTCTAGCCGCCTACTTTTTAGGCCAAGCCCAACTCAGCATAGCATCCTATAGTCCAATAGCAATATGGATTGGCCCAACAGCCATTTGTGGCCCCTCAGTATGCTTCACAGATGACTAATCAACCCAGTATAATTGGTCCCAGTCCCACTATGCTTCTGAGTAGGGCTGAGCAAACGGACCGGCCGGACCGGACCGACCGACAAAACCGACCGGACCGAGACCGACCGGACCGGACCGACCACATTCGGTCCGGTCCTCGGTCTAAGCTTTTTGCCAAATTCGGTCTCGGTCCGGTCGGTCCGGTCCGGTCCGGTCCGGACCGACCAAAAACCCGAAAAAACTTGCCTAATTGGACCGGACCGACCGAAGACCGACCGGACCGAGACCGGACCGAGACCGGACCGACCATATTCGGTCCGGTCTCGGTCTATGGTTTTCCGGTTCTCGGTCTTCGGTCCGGTCCGGTCTTGGCCGGTCCGGTCCGGTTTCCGACCGATGATCACCCCTACTTCTGAGTGCTTTTAGTATCATGACTCTTCCTGACCCTACTTGGAACATTGTAGGTCTCCACAATAATATAATCACACATATAATAATCAAGAAATGGTTTAAAGAGAGAAAGCTGAGAGAGATGAACTAGGTGAATTTAGAGAGATGTGGATTATTGCAAATGAAATCCACACCTCCTACATTGTGTAGGAGGCTACATGTATAGTTACATAAGAGTGTAGGGTTCGGCTTTGGGCCTCTATGGCCGAGCTCGTTTGACAAAGCTATTACTCCCTCCGTCAATGGAATCTTTGGATGTCCTAAATTAATTGTCTACTTGTACTTTTCAACTAATAAGATGAGAGTTTAGTGGGTAAAAGTAATATTTAATTGGTGGAGAGTTTAGTTAGTGAAATTTCTTAAACTTTGTGCATTATGAAAGTCGACACTTAATATGAGACTGAGGTAGTACAAGATTATATTAGATAACATATATAATGCTAAGACCGGTTACATTAGAATGATCGACACTTTTAAAGCTAACAATGTCCCCTAAAGGGTAATTATTCTGGTCTAGCTAACAATGTCCCTTAAAGGGTAATTATTCTGGTCTTGGTTCTCTGGTGATTCTAATCGGTCTTTCTCTAACAAAGCTTTCAAATCTCCTCATCTGCTCACGTAGCTTCAACCGCTTATCGATGACTTTCTCATATTCTTCAAAGATTATTTTTTTGTTTCTTGATAGTGGAGATGGGACGAAAGAATTTAGACTTTCATAGATTAGTTCAATTTTTTGTTCTATGCCATGCATGAATAAAATAGGTAGTTAATTACTTAGGTTTTGTTATAATATTGCTGACAGAGAAAAGTTCCTATAAAGATTCAATGAAAAAAAAAAAAAAAAAAACTTACCTTCATCAAATTTTAATCATTCAATTTTTCATCAAATTAAAGAACTTACTTTTATCATTCTTTTTAAAATTTAGTAACTCATAAACCATTAATCGTTACGCGAAACGAATCATAGTATCGCGACGAGTTATAAATCATCTTTCTATCATCTTTCAAATTAAAAAACTTCAATATGAACTTAAAAAAAAAAAAAAAAAAAAAAAAAAAAAAAAAAAAAAAAAAATTGAAATTTACGTCTTGAAAAATCACATATGATTTCTAAAATCAAAGTTGTTTTATTGCTTTAAAAATCAAATGTGATTTTTTAGGGCGTAAATTTCAGCACTAAAAGAAACTCGAAAAAAAAAATCCTTTAAAGTATATCGAAGTGCCCGTCTACTGAAAAATTAAAAAAAAAAAAAAAAAGCAAAAAAATTCTCGCCGCAATGATGTATTTTTTGTCGTTTAACGATTTACCTTTAGCAATATGTTTATTCTATATGAAATTTGTTTTGAGAAAATAAAATTTGATCTCATATTAGGGTGTGTTAGTTGGAGAAAAATCTTAAATTTTGCAAATAAAATGAGGAGGTTTTATCTCTACAAAAAGTAACTAATTAAAGTGTTGTACTTTCAAGATCGAAAAAGTAAAAACACCAAAAGTATGTTTTGTTATTTTCTTTATTAAATTAGGAAATAAAGAAAACTGTATAATGCACAGCTTTTTGAAAGATATCGACTTCAACTGTATTTACAAATGGGATTTGGTAACAACAACAACTCACTTCGTGTTGTTTAAGCATCTTTTATTTATAAAAAACACATAAAATAAACTCATATATTCTATAATCATACACTTTTAATTATTTTAAATATAGCATGTGATGCTAAATATAAAATCTTTAGAGATCATTAAATACTAATATTTTGAACATGAAATGCTTAAACAACAGCCAGTGGCTTGTTGTTAGCAAATTCCTTTACAAAAGCATTGTTAAAGAAGTAAATTCAACTCTAAGTGGCATTTAATAAATTTGATATATTCACTTCTTGGTATGTTGTCTAATTTGAGTCGGTTTAGAATTTGTTAATTAGATAATTAGTTTTTTATAAGAGAAAAGTTCAAATTCTTACTCTTATTTTGATGCTTAAAAAGGGATAAATTCCCACTATCCACCTAGTTTGATCGGGATTAACATAAGATTAAATATGAAAACAAAAGTCCATATCTTTTTTTTCTCCTTTTTCTTTGTCTTTTTGTCTTTCTTATTATTCTTTTTATTTATTTTTTTTATTGTACTTTTAATTTTTTTTTGTCTTTTTTTCTAATTCACATTCTTTTTTTTTTCTTTTTTCTTTTGACTTTTTTACTAATTCACTTTTTTTTGCTTTCATATATTTTTGTCTGTTTTCAAACGTTTTCGTCTGTTTTCAAACGTTTTCATCCGTCTTTATACTTTTTCGTCTGTTTTCATACGTTTTTTTACGTTTTCGTCCATTTTTATATGTTTTCATCCGTTTTCAAACACTTTCATTCGTTTTTATATTTTTTTCGTCCGTTTTTTACGTTTTCGTCCAATTTTAGATGTTTTCATCTGTTTCGTATGTTTTCGTTCGTTTTTATACGTTTTCGTCCGTTTTCATGCTTTCTGTCTGTTTTTTTACGTTTTCGCCCGTCTACGTCCGTTTTCATACGTTTTCATCTGTTTTGTTATGTTTTCGTTCGTTTTCATACGTTTTCATCCGTTTTCGTTCGTTTTAATACGTTTTTGACTGTTTTCTTTCATTTTCATCAAATTTTCATACGTTTTCATCTGTTTTTAGACGTGTTTTTACGCTTTCATACATTTTCGTCCGTTTTCTTACGTTTTTATCCGTTTTCTTACGATTCCACCCATTTTCGTCCATTTTCATACATTTTCGTCCGATTTCTTACATTTTCGTTCGTTTTCATATGTTTTCATCCGTTGTCATCGGTTTTCTTTTGTTTTTGTCCATTTTTCATATGCCTTTATCCGTTTTCATATGTGTTTTTACGCTTTCATACGTTTTTGTACATTTTCATACATATTCGTACGTTTTCTTATGCTTTCATCCGTTTATTACATTTCTGAATATTACAAGTGATATTCAGAATATCACTTGTGATTTTTTTATTTTTTTTGTCCATTTTCTTACGTATTCTTCCGTTTTCTTACGTTTATTCCGTTTTCATACATTTTTTAATATCACAATTGATATTCAAAATATCACTTGTGATTTTCTAAATATCTATCACTTGTGATTTTCATGTTATAAAACGTTAGTTGAAAATCACTTGTGATATTCTGAATATCACAGAATATCACTTATGATATTCAGAATATTATTTATGGTATCACAAGTGATATTATGAATATCACTTGTGATATTCAGAAAATCACAGAATATCACATGTGATATTCAGAATATCACCTGTGATATTCAGAATATCACCTGTGATATTCAGAATATCACTTGTGATAATCAGAATGTGATATTCTGAATATCACAGAATTCACTTGTGATATTCAGAATATTATTTGAGATATTCAGAATATCACTTGTGTGATATTTTGAATATCACAGAATATCAATTGTGATATTCAGAAACATATGAAAACGTCTGAAAACGGCCAAAAGCATTTAAAAACAGACGAAAAGAAATGAAAAAGGACAAAAACATAAGAAAGCGGAAGAATATGTATGAAAACAGAGGAAAACATATGAAAGCGTAAAAAACACATATGACAAAGGACGAAAACGTATAAAAAATAGGTCGAAAAAAAAAGAAACGAATGAAAATGGACGAAAACGTATGAAAACGAACGAAAACGGACGAAAACGTATGAAAACGGATGAAAGCGTAAAAAAACGGATGAAAACAAAAGAAAACGAATGAATATGTATGAAAACGGACAAAAACGTATGACAGCGTAAAAACATGTCTGAAAACAGAAGAAAACATATGGAAAATGGACAAAAATAAAAGAAAACTGATGAAACTTATTAAAACAGTCGAAAACATATGAAAACGGACGAAAACGTATGAAAACAAATGAAAACATAAGAAAACAGACGAAAACGGGTGAAAACGAAAGAAAACGAACAAAAATGTATGAAAACGGGGGAAAACATAAGAAAACAGGTGAAAACGGACAAAAATGTGCGAAAACGGACGAAAACGTATGAAAACAGTAAAAAATGTATGAAAGCGGAAAAAAATGAACTAATATAAAAGTGAACTAAAAAAAAAGAAAAAAAAAACCGTGAATTAGAAAGAAAGACAAAGAATATATATATATATATATATATATATATATATATATATATATATATATATATATATATATATATATATATATATATATATAATAAGAACGACAAAAAAACGAAGAAAAAGGGAAAAAAATGGACTTAGGTTTTCATATTTAAACTTAGGTTAATCCTCACTATTAGATCAAACTAGATGGATGGTGGAGAATTGTCCCTTGATAAGCACCAAAATAATACTACCTCCGTCCCTTATTAAATGTCCACTTTGAATTTTCAAAGTCTTGTCTTATCATCTTTGACCATAAATATTTTTATATATGATATATAATACATGATGCAAAATATATGAATGAATTGAGTTTTAAATGTATTTTTTATTGACATAATTTTTATCAAGTATCATATAATACAAATAAAAATATTTAAGGTAAAAGTTAAAGAAAAATGACTCAAAAAGTCAAAACAGGACATTTAATAAGGGATGGAGAGAGTAGTATGCAAAATAAAGTGACTCTATATAAATAGGGATAAATGATAATAGTTTTCTTTAAATCATCGAATTCGAATTTTATACTTGGTACCTTTGTATTTGGTTCGATAATTATGAGTAAAGCTTCTACTTAAATGTTGAATTTGTTATTTGTTTCATCTTTGATTACCAATAAGTGTTATCAGAACTAGTCCTGTTTAGCTATAAAAGAAGATAAAAAAAGGTTCGTTTTGGATCGAAGATTCTATCGAATATTTGATTGTTTGATTTAATCTGGTGGAGTGATGAATTTTTGTTATTTGTTTGTTCGGTTGTTTGATTTGTTATAGAGGTGTTCTCGGATCGGGTAATATCCATAGTAACCGAAAATCAAAACCGATGAACCGAGAAAAATTAAACCGAATTTGTAACCCGAACCAAATTGGTCAAAATCGAACCGAACCGAATTAAATATTCAATTATCGATATGGATATGGTTTTGGCAATGAAAACCTAAAACCGAATTCATACAAATATCTATTTTTTCTATGTATTTATATGAAGAAAAAATTAACGAAACTCTTTTTTAGTATAAATATAACATTATTAAAGCTTAAAAAATGTGTTAAAAATATAGATAATTAAATAAAATAATAATTAAAGTTATGTGATTCGGGTTATTCGGTTCGGTTTTCGGTTATAGAGGTTCGGCTTTCGGTTATTTGGTTCGGTTGAATTAAGTTTGTATTCGGTTCAATTCGGTTTTCAGTTTGACCCAGAATTTTTTTAACTGAACTACCCTAACCAAATAAAGCAAATAACTCGAAAACCGAACCAATGAACACCCCTAATTTGCTCACCAGGTTACACTTTATGATTTTGTCTGAATTGGGCTAGAATTAAATTTGGGCTTTTATAGAGTTGGGCCAACATATTTGGAAATTTACAATCGGTAATCACCAATTTGATACTTCGTATGTAAATTTTGAGAGCTTTTATTTTTTTAGCATTTTGCATATATGAGTTGAGATTCATAGAGACTAACTCTTCTCCATAAAACCATTGACCTCATATGAACCATCAATTCTATTATATTTCGAAGGCTGAGATCAACTCAGATAATTAAACTTGAAGGGCGAAAAAGACAACTATATAAACCAAAAAAAAAAAAAAAAAAAAAGAATTATCCTTCATTGTTTCCCAAAAAAATTAGGGCAAAAACACACACGAAAATCACTCTCAAATCTGTCGATTGAAAGTTCCGATCAAAATTCCGATTAAGCATCAATCCGTCGACGATCCTCTATATAACCATAAATCTGCCGCCGATCCGCCACCGTCATCCGCCGTTGATCCGACATTGTCATTGATTTGACATCCGCCGTCGATCCGCTGTACATTGTTGATATAAAATGGTTAAAATCAGTTAGTTGAACAAACTTGAAAGAAATAGAGGTTATTGAAGATATGAACCAGAAATTGCAGATCTAAAATGTTAGGAATATAAATATTCACGTGAAAGACTCGGTCACCCCGAGTATCTATTTAGCACTTGCGTAGCTCGTAGGTTTATTAGTATTAGTTTAGTTATCGTAATATTAGTTAAGTTATCGTAGTTAGTTTTGTGGTATCGGGTCGGGTCTTTGCCCACTGTCAGCTTGATCCACAGCCCGCTTAATGGGGCATTTTCCTTCATTGTATAAATACCCCTCTCCACTAGTGGAGAGAGTTGGACCTTCATTTCACATGCTAATACACTACAAGTTTTTCTCAAGGCTCCCATCACTTCTCTATCTAACTTCTCTCTAAAACTTACTTCATTCGATCCATATAACATCAAAAACATATGTGTAATGCATTAGAGTAACCTACAATTGGTATCAAGAGCCATGGTTACATCTTAGGGATTGTGTAGTCTCGGATTTTTGGTTGGTTTTGTAGTGTTAGTGTTGGTTCGAATGGTATTGGTAGATATCTCCCTAGTTTGATCTTATTTGTAGCTTATGTTTGTGTGTTTGTTTTACTTTTGGATTTAGAAGTGTAAGAGACTATTTGTTCTTCATTTGGTAAGGTTGTATCATCAATTTGTGGGGTGTTTGAAGCAATTCGAGCCAAAGTTCTTGCTAGCGAGTTGCCTCTCGGTGTCATTTCTTCTTAGCGAGTTAGTGTATTACAGTAGCGAGTTGGGTAGTTTGGCTAGCGACTTGTCACTCGCGAGTTGCCTCTTTGCTATTTCTGGTAAAACAAACAAATCGCTAGAAAGCGACTTGTTTGTCCTTTGTGACAGCGAGTTGTCAGATTTGTCTTTTTCTATTTAGCGAGTTGGTAGTAGTGATTTGGCACTTCAACGAGTTGGCTTACTTGTGTTTCTAGCGAGTTAGTGATTTCAGCGAGTTGTGTTTTCCAGTGAGTTACAATTCAGCGAGTTGTGAGTTAGGGAATTACCAGTTCATCGAGTTGTAACTTTAGCGAGTTGAGTTTCAGTGAGTTGGTTATCCAGTGACTTGGGAATTTTTGCGAGTTGCTCTAGGATTGTAATTTCAGTGGCTTGTCTGATCAGTGGGTTGTTAACTAGTGTTAGTGATTTGGTTCTGTATCAATCCAGTGATTTATGATTTGTTGCAACTCAAGTTGTTACGACTAATTCAAGTGTAACTTGACGTTGTAAGATAACTCTTACGACTTGACTTATTACACTTTGATCGGTTATAATTTGACTTGTTACGACTAAACATGCATTACATTTTTGATCAAAACCTTATACTAAGACTTAATCATTAACCACAACATGGCAAGTACTCCTTCAGACGAAATTCAAGCTGCAGGGTCTGACACACGCCCTCCTATACTGGACAGAACTAATTATGAATCATGGGCTCAAAGAATTCGACTCTACTATTTGGGGAAAGAAAATGGCGTCAACATTCTGAAATCCATTGATGAAGGACCATTTCAAATGGGCACCATTCGAGACACAGTTGCAACAATTGAGAATCAAGCTGCTATTCTTGGACCTGATAGACTGTGACAATTCGCATTTTCGGATTACTATTCATTTTTACTATTCATTTCAGAAATTTTTATTTCATATTGTCGTAAGTTGAACTATTTTAACGATAATCCGAGAGTTTGACGCTCGTCGGATCATTTCTGCAAAAATCACGAAGCCGTGTCCGAGATTTACTTTTGGATTTAAACGTCGTTCCGGCATCCCGATATGTCCACAAAACACTATAAACAATAGAAATATGATTTTCTTTCATTTTACGACAATTCTAAAAGTTTTGGAATTTTACGTTTTCCAGTTTAGCGTTTTACGCGAATTAAGCGTTTTAGACCTGTGTTTCCAGTTTTAACAACGTTTAAGCAACCCGATGGAACTTACCATTCATTTTATATTTTATTATGAAGTATTTTGACAAGTTTAGTCATTCTTTCAAGTTTCATATTTTTACGATACCAGAATTTACGTTTCGCGATTTAAAACTTTACGTTTAGCGATTAACGGAACCAAAACCGACTCCGTGAACCAGATAACACCAAGCTTCCTACATACTCATCCATACATGTGCAGCCCCCCTCCCCATGTTACTTGAACTTCACCACTTATTTACCAAAATGCAATTGAAATTAGATATTTCATACAAAAACACCTTTAACATATTCATTTTGTTTTCAAGAATCAAAGTGAGGTTTCTCTCCTTCCTTCCTCCCTAGCCATGACCCAAATTCATACCAAGACCAAAATCCATTATTTTTCAAAGATCAAAGCATAAAAGTTGTTCATTTCATCATTCTAGTTAGGAGTTTTGCAATATAAACTCAAGAATCACAAGGTTTTGCCTCATCTAATCACCGCATATTTCAAAGTAAGTTATCATATTTATTTTCATGATTTTATCAAGTATTTACTAGTATCATATGGTTTTCATGCTTTATTTCATGCACATACTAGCTATACCACATTATTTTTGTTAACTTTTTGAACATACAAAACCTAGAATTGGTTTTAGGTATTCCTTTGTTAAATTAACATGATTAGGAACCCATGGCACCCAAAGAAGGTGTATGGTAAGATTAGACTAGCTTTGTGGCGTTTGCAAGAGATTTGGTGATGTTAGAAACTAGTTTAGAACCTTGAAAATGGTTTTGGAACATATATTTATACCTACTGTCCCAAAAATGAAAATACAGAAAACTCAGTAACTCAGGGGAACTTTTCAACCGAAGATTTAGAAAATACTTTCAAAAACGAAGCCGTAGGCGAAAGAACGGATTAAAACGAGTTTATAACGAAGGAGATATGATTTTTGCAAGTTTATTGACGAAAACTATTTTTCTGAAAATTGTATGCTGTTGGACGATTTTTGGTGGACAAACCGAGGCGTTAGACGTAACCTAGAGAAGCCGAGTTATCAAAAATATATTATTACATACTAAGACGAATCCGTTGATATAAAGAACGAAGAAAATGAACTTAAAACGACCAAGTTATTCACGTTTCAATATCGGCAAAAACTCTATATAATTGACAGCTTTTACTAGAAATAATAATATTATTACTACGTAGTAACTCTAGATTGCTAGAAATATTAACCAAGTACCCAAAATCATAACTAATGAAGTATTAGTGAATACAAGCATATTTTTATTACTACAAGACGTTATTTCAAGAATTTCAAATCGAGGATTTCAACACTAACATACATATATACGATATATATACATTTTGACTAGTTTTATTTTCTAGTTGCCTTATTTTCCCAAGTTTTGGAAAAATGTATTATTTGATATCAACAAGTATTTTTCAAGTTAAGAGTGGTATAGGAAACATGTGCATGGACATTTTCAACATCATTTCATGATCTAAATTAGATCGTTCATCATTCACATTAGGTTGCGGTTAGAGATCGAACCTCATTTCTGTGTATCCACTTTATCATCGTAACTATCGCTCCAGGTGAGTCATAGCTCCGCTTTTACTCTTTTTATACTTTTATACTTTGGGAAATGGCACCCAGTAATCATACATACATGATTGTGAAACTTTCAGTGGCTCCAAATTAAGTTGTTGGATGACCATTGAGACATACATACAAACGTGAGGTCTTCGGAGATGAAGTGTAGACTCACGACTAATTGCTTAACTGTTGTGATGAACTTATACATGTTTTACTCATACTATATATGTTAGCAGTGGGTTGTGA
>JARVZY010007979.1:0-20950 GCA_030686995.1 Artemisia argyi | reverse complement strand
TATTCCACTTATACCACACATTCCAATCATGTTAACCTTATCTGACCCAACGAAGCGTGACAAGTTTAAGTTGTTGAAATGGAAATCGATGCCAACAAGGTTCTCACCAACATGTAAGGGTCCGTCACATAATTTTTTGAGAATTTCTCTGGAGATGCAATCGATGAACTTGTACTCATACCTGTTAACCACAAAGACACAGTAAGTAAGAGAAACCTCATAGTGTTGAGCTTTAGTAGAGCTACAAGACTAATTACACAAAAACAAGAAATTTACCCATTTGTCATGTCCTGGAGATCCCATCCAGATAAGTTAGCCGCATTGAATAGAGCTTCCCTCCATTCATCCACCTCTGTTCTATTTGAAACATCATGTTTTACAAACGCTTTTGCGTAACTCCGTTTTTGTCTCCTCACAACATCAGGCTTGGCATCATAAAAGATAATCCGAACCTCATGTTTGGGATCTTTAATCTGCTTGCATTCAAGTATTTTGACAAGTTCCCTCAGACACCATGTTGAAGAAGCGTAATTTTTGGAGAAGATAACAATCAGAAACCTAGATTCTTCAATGGCTTTGTAGAGATGAGGAGATATCTCTTCTCCTTTAGGCAACTCTCTATCATCTCTAAAAGCATGAATCCCTTTTTGCTTGAAATCATTGAACATATGATCCATGAAGTTTTTGCGGATATCTTCACCTCTAAAACTAACAAAAACATCATATTTCCACCGATGAGGAATGGATGTAGTAGCCATTATCAATAATGAGATCGAGCTGCGTCCACAAGTAAAGAGCATCAGAAAGAGTAGAGCCATTATCAATAACAGTACAAAGAATCCATGACTAAGATTTTTAGTCATCAATCTGCCCTAAAACAAATATATATAACTTGATATAAAGAATGCAATTTCTAAGAAAATTCCTGTTACTAAATATGTGACTCTGGTTCATACGTTGTCTTAAAATGATAGCTACACAAAAACAACATCAATCTACCCTAAAACAAATATATATAGCTACATGTTGAAAATAATAAAGGCCATTTTGTGTATTTATCATTTTGATTCTTATGATAGCGAACCTTAGCGGTTAGTGCGGTTAAGTTTACGGTTTCTTAAATGATTGAAAGTGGTTGCGGAATGTGTTTTCAATTAAGATTTAGGACTGTTTGGATTTAGTTTTTACGCTTGAAATTTCTTATGAAGTTAAGCTTATGAATTTTAAGAAGGCATTAAGCTCAACTTGAGACATTGCCTTTTCACTAATGATATCCGAAGGGGCTTAAAATTTGGTGAAGACAAAGAAGAATATTTTAGAAACTAAGACACTCTTTGTGTTTGTGTGTTTTCATTTTGTGTGTGATCTTTATTTTGTATACAGATTGGTGAAGGAAAGGTGGAGCCTATAGAGGGTCTATACAAATTAACAAAATGCGTTGAAGATCACGTGCTGCTGTTACTAATGCCCCGAGGCCAAACGCTTAATTACCTAATGATTTCAACTCTTGGTCTTACTGATTTCTTCCATTTGGTTATCATCGGTGGTGAATGTGAGCACCCCAATGATCCTTACCTAAAGGCTCTTGAAGTTGTTAATGTGTCAAATGAGCATGCTTTCATTTGTCAGGTATTCATATGTTTTGGAATAAATCTATGTGAAAATTAGATGTTCTGTGTATCATATGTCATTTCCAACAAGTAAATAAGTTGACTTGAACTAGAGGTGCCAATTTCGACCCGTATATATATATATATATATATATATATATATATATATATATATATATATATATATATATATATATATTGGTAACATGGGTTTCCGACTTGACATTGCGAGCCAACTAATCCCATGGCGACTACCCTTTTGGATAGCCCGGAGTCGGCGCAGGTGAACCTCCGTGGCCACAAGGGGATTAATTTTCCCCCCATTGGATAAACCGTATATATTTTAACGGGTTGATGCAGGTTGTTTTACGTCTAACGTGCAAAGTGGTAAAATAAAAAGAAAACGGGTCAAATGGGCTGGAAATATAAAGCAGGATGAACACACTAACACTATTTTTAATAAAACCTTCTAAACCATCTCTATTAGTTAGTATTGCTAACAAAACGAGAAGGGTGTTGAAGTTAAGTAAGCTATTATAAGAATTTGACAAACGACGTGAAACAACGCCTTGCAGCAACGCGCCGTCGCCCACCTCGTTATATTGAAATGTTATAAAACGAGACAATATTAAAAGTCATTAGTATAAGAAGACGACTTACAGTTTACCAGTTGGATGAAAGTGAAGTTTTGGTGAATGAATGCAATCAAAATGGAAGCTCAAGTTAAGTTACAAAGAATAAAGGCAACTTGGTTGACCCCAACTCAGTTTAGAAGTTACAAAGAAATGAAGATGAAATCAAAATGGAAGATGAAATGAAGTTACCAAAAGAGTAAAGGCAACTGGGGTTGACTCCAAAGTCAAGTTATTTTCATTTCTGGTCCCTTAGTTTTAGATAATATGCAATCTATTCGATTAAGCTACAATGTCAAATTTCAACCAATGTATTGTGATAACATTATAGCATTGTCAGAAATCACATGTAAAAGGAATAATTTAAGAAGCATACTTTTCATTCTTGTGCTAGATATTTTTTCCATAAAATAAGCGCATACAGGTAATCATCGTACTATACTACTATCAGGGACAGAGCCAGTAGGGGGGCTGGAGGGTGCTCGGCCACCCCCAACCGGCCCAACTACCCCACCTTGTAGTTTGGATGATAGCCTATGCAGATGGTGTTTTGGATCGGTTTTCATGTAACGGAGATGGTGTTTTTGATGATAAAAAGGTCCGTTAAACAGGTTTAGCGAATAAAAAAAACCTTGTTGCCCGAAAAAGATGTTTCAGTTGATGGTTGGCCGGAAAATACATGGTAGATGAAGAAGAAGATTTACTAGTACTCGTTTTACCTTTTTGTTATTGGGGAAAGTAGTTACTCTTTTGTCTCATTAATCACATGATAAGTGCATTGAGAGTTGAATCTTTACTGTACTATATTTTCATTTTATCATTTTTTTTGTTTTAGCAAGTCTTTTTGTTTTAATAATGTTTAAAAAATACATGTCATTAAATAAAGAATATATTGGACATAAAATATAAACCTATTATTTCTTACTTGTAAAATTTGCTAAACTTTTATGTGTTTACAAGTAGACCATAACATACTTATATATCTTCAAAAGCTTATTTCCGTAAAAACCAAAATTAATGTCATCAAGACCTTTTTGACATCATCCACGTTTTAACAGAGTCTCGGTTTTGTTTACATATCAAATATAAAAAGAGTATTGCGATTACAACATTTAGCTGGGGCATCTTAATTTCAATCATCTTGGTCAGGGCAATAAAAAACTCAGGATCGGACATGAGCCTAAATTCTAGTGGCCCATATATCATAAACAACGATGCTTTTATCTTATTCAATTCCCCATTTTCACTACCATTTATGTAACAATTACCCATTTTGTTCATTTTCTCACATAATCTAGTAATCGTATGATATAACCGAATAAAAATATCATTGAACCCCTATGTCGTACGTTTCAAACTTCAATCCAGCTTCTAAAATAACGAATCGTATGTTACTACTGAATTTTTTTTTGAGCCCCCCTTAACACAAATTCCTGGCTTCGTCCCTGACTACTATATATGCGGGCATACGGCAATACACACATCCAAATGCCATTATGTAGAAGTCGATTTTAGTGGAAGTTTGATCCGTATGTGATGATATCGGCATACTGCCAGATTCATAAATCAGATCCAAAGTTCCATATAATTAAGAGGTGAGCATGGTGCGGGTTGGTGCGGGTTTTTTATGTGATTGGTTAAGTGATAACAGTTACGTCTTTAAGGGTGGTGTGTTAAAAAGGTAATGTAGCTCTGGGTGCAGGTGATGGTCAGGTGACCATTACACCAGCCTTAGAACACATAAGAGACACTTTACTCTCTTTGATATAAAGAAGCCTATAATATTAAATTTAAAAAACTAGCAAATTTGGGAAATGAATAAATTGGGTTATCTAATCACAATTTTGGGTTTTTTTTTTTTTTTTTTTTTTTTTTTTTTTTTTTTTTAATTCCTAGGCTAGGGGTACAACATAACTTCAGCCAAATGATAGACAACAATAATTCGGGCCACACAAATCTAAAACTACAACGATTCTAACTTCAATGGTCCTAGAAATTACAAGTATGACAATCCAACGATCAAAAGACCAAAACCACTAAAGGGAAATCACTCTTATACCCAACTACTACTAAACAAATAGTTTTACTAATAAGTTGTTTAGTACGTTATGGGTCATTAGATCAAATAATAACTTTTAATATTTTGAAATGAAGTATAGTTAGCATACAGAGATAGAACAATGAGTTATAAGATGAGCAAAACTATAAGAAAAGCAAATTGAGATAGAATGACTTACAATTTAACGATGGATATATATGGAATTCTTTGGGAGATTTGGTACCTGAATGAATGCAATAAAAATGAATGATCAAATGAAGTTAAAAAGAGTAAAGGCAAGTGGGTTGACTCCATGTCAACTTAGATTCACTTTCAGTCCCTCAGGGGCTTAAAGTTTGGTGAATTAAGATTTAGGACTGTTTGGATATAGTTTTTACGCTTGAAATTGCTTATGAAGTTAAGCTTATGAATTTTAAGAAGGCATTAAGCTCAACTTGAGACATTGCCTTTTCCCTGATGATATCCCAAAGGGGGCTTAAAGTTTGGTGAAGACAAAGAAGAATATTTTAGAAACTAAGACACTCTTTGTGTTTGTGGGTTTTCATTTTGTGTGTGATCTTTATTTTGTATACAGATTGGTGAAGGAAAGGTGGAGCCTATAGAGGGTCTATACAAATTAACAAAATGCGTTGAAGATCACGTGCTGCTGTTACTAATGCCCTGAGGCCAAACGCTTACCTAATGATTTCAACTCTTGGTCATACTGATTTCTTCCATTTGGTTATCATCAGTGGTGAAAAGCACCTGATCCTTACCTAAAG
This sequence comes from Artemisia argyi, assembly GCA_030686995.1. Lineage (NCBI taxonomy): Eukaryota > Viridiplantae > Streptophyta > Magnoliopsida > Asterales > Asteraceae > Artemisia > Artemisia argyi. The sequence goes on along the minus strand of JARVZY010007979.1, from coordinate 15,888 downwards.
GCTCTTGAACTAGAGGTGCCAATTTCGACCCGTATATATTTTAACGGGTTGATGCAGGTTGTTTTGTGTCTAACGTGCAAAGTGGTAAAATAAAAAGAAAACGGGTCCAATGGGCTGGAAATATGAAGCAGGTGGAACACACTTAACACTATTTTTAGTTAGTATTGCTAACAAAACCAAGATAATACTATTTTCTATTGTTGTAAAAATCTGGTGTACAAAAACTTGTTGAAATATTGGACTTGAAATATTATTTTTTTCTTGTTGAGATAACAAATGACCCTAAACACTACAGCAATCCTAACTTACGAATATCGCAGCCCAACAATCCAAGGACAAAACCCAACTTACGTATAACCACCCATATATGGTCAATTACTCAGTAAATATTTGACTTAATTTTTATTTTTATTTTGGCTATATATAATTACTACTTTTTGCTTCGATTTAAAAATACCCTTTTTTGGCAATCGACTACTCAACAAATAATAATTAATATTAATAATTAGTTTAGTTAAGGGGTATTAGATCGAAAAATAAAAACTTTTGATCTTTCAAAATTGATAAGGAGTTACTATAATTAAGATATATGCAATGAAACAATAATATATAAAAAAAAAAAAAAAAAAAAAAAAAAAGTAATTTGAGAATAGAAATGACCTGCAATTTACCGATGGATGGAAATCTAAATCACTGAATGGCTGCAATCAAAATGCAAGTTCCAGTTGAGTACAAGTATTTTGGTTCGTGTGAATGAATGCAATCAAAATGCAAGATCAAATAAACTTATAAAGAGAGTAAAGGCACCTTGGTTGACCCCAAGTCAATTCAGAAGTTACAAAGAAATGAAGATGAAATCAAAATGAAAGATGAAATGAAGTTGCTACAAAAGAGTAAAGGCAACTTGGTTGACTCTAAGTCAACTTTAATTTCACTTTCAGTCCCTCAGTTTTATATACTATGCAATTTCGTGTATTAAGTTACATGTCAATCTAAAGTAATAACCATGAAAGGCATCATTGTATTTTTTAGGTATAATTGTTACAATCACATAATTTTCACCGTGACATGATATTTTATACATCAATTTCGTGTATTAAGTTACTGTCAATCTTATATGTATTTGAGTTTGGTTTGTCATATCAGGCTAGCCATAATAAATCGATCGTCAATTCGGTCGACCGAGTTGTGAGAGTTTGTCGCCCTTACTGTGGCATGTAGGTCGTGTGTTGGTCGTGTTTTTTTATTTATTTATTTTTTTCAGATCGTCTGCACAATCAATTTGCATATGTTTTGTGTGTGTGTGTGAATTAATTAAAAAAATAATATTTATGTGGTATATTTTTCTGTATAGCAAAAAGTCGTATGTAGGTTGTCGGAGAAAGAAAGTTGATGTGGCAGGGAAAATGAAGGTTGTCCATGGTCACTATTGTGTGCAGCCTCACATCACGCCATCTTATTATGTGAAAATCATGTGATTGTAGCATTTTTTTTTAATCACAAGTGTTTACGATGACTTCAACTATGTAAAAATAATCTACCACTCGGCTATTGCAAAAAAGGACTAACAATCTCAGTTCAGTTCAATCACAACAATGTCTTCTTTTTTCAAAATTCAATTATTCAAAAAAGTGATGAAAAATAGCCCATTTGTTTGATGATTCCTTAATAATAATAGAACACAATCTCAGTTGAACGTAATTCCAACATAATTATTAGAACATGTAGCTTGTTGACATTTGTTGTTCTAAATAGTAACTTTCAAAATAAAACTTGATACATGAAATAATACGAGTGTATAATGACCAAGTTTTAATCATAACTCTTCGTATATTTAGCTTCTATAATATATAGCTTATTGGTTACAACACGTAGGGGTGAGCATCGGGACAAACGCGACCCGAAACAACAAAAACCAACCTGACCCGAAAAACGAAAAAGAAAAAAACTCAAACCGAGAACCTAATCGAGAAATAGATATCAAAACCGAAACCGAACCGAATAACTCGGTTCCATTTTCGGGTTTCGAACAGTAAAAACGGACAAAACCCGAATCGAACCGAAACAGAAAAAAATTGAAATAAATATACAAAACCGAAACCGAACCGAAAAAGATCGGTTCGGTCCGGTTTCGATCTGTTTGTCGGTTCGGGTCGGTTTCGGGTGGATTTGCTAAGCCTAACGTAGCTTATCTAATACAATACTTCAAAATAATATAATATGACATAATTTATTTAAGCTTTAAAAGTAAAATATGCTTAACTAGATTTTAGGCCCGCCCTGTTGGGGCGACTAGCTTTAAGAATTTGATTATACGATAAAATTAATAGTAATATAAGTATGAACGTGTAGGCACATCCATGAGACAAAAATGAATAAAATAAACATGCCATTATCAAGAAAATAATAACGTTGAACGAAACCTAACGTTCAAAATAACCGAATTACGTATAGTTTATAATCTATGAAGAACTACTATATACACCGTTGGTTGTAGAGTTGGTGTACTTGCCGTTTTTGTCACAACACAACACTTTTAAACCTCTCTTGCTTTTTACTTTTAAACCTCTATTGCTTTTATGCTTGATACAATCTTTGCCTCAATGTGCTTGTCGGATGGGCTTATAATTATTTTAGGTATACCGCAAATCTCGCCCAATTTACCACCTGATATAATTTGTCTCAATGTTATTGATTCCCATTCTCAAAACTTGTAACCCAGTTCCATTACATAATCAGCCTCTTAGATCAATGTTGCTCAAACACATAACCGGAGCGCCAGTATTCAAAACTAAGTTATGTTGTGGAATGCCGGACATTTTGATCATATTTAAAAATTCTGTAGAGTACATCAACTTGGTACATTACCTTTATTACTTCAAGGTGCTTATAAACATCGTCACAAAATCTTTTACATTTTAAGCCATTCTAAGTAAGATGTTGATAGATATTTCGTTTAATCTTTTAAGTCTAAAATACAGTCACTTTATTTCCAAAGATTTTACACTATTAAATACCATAGCAGGTTCATGAGAACATACACCACTAAAGACACACATGTTGCTCTATGTTTTCTCCACCGCTCCAATATTGCGTTGCACGTCAATATAAACCCGTTTCTGTTATATATAAACAAAAAGATATCATCAAGGTTGTATCTAAAACATAATAATAAAATAAAAAACCTCATGCAACTTACTACAAAACATAAATTATGAACCTCATGTCTTTTTTATGCTACTTCTCTTTATACAAAAAAAGTTTTGCTTAGGGTTGTTGTTAAGAAGTGAATTTTTATTACAATTAGTTGTAGGAAACTAAATTATCAATCAGAATCAAGTGTCGGTTGTAAATCCGTATTTTTAGGGATTGTCTCCACTTTTTTTGAAATTCTCATCCAATCATAATCATTCATTGTAATCATATAATAAAACTTGTATTCTTAATCAGAGCCCTTAGGGCTGTCATCAGCAAAACCCTACAAAAAAATCCAAGTTTTATAATCGATTTTACGCAAAATGCTTATTAACACCAGCCACCGTAACTTTATGAACATTCAATCAATATGTTATAATTGATAAAAAGAGCAATTAGTTTTAGTTAATGAATATGGAGCACAACAATATCCAATATATAAACTTTTTCATAGTTGGAGAAAACCGATATGGAAATGCACAGATTTTAGTCTTATTAAGAAAAGCATAAATGATAAGTAATTTGATTTGCACCTCTTGTTTAATGTTTAACCCGAACTTATTGTTCAATGGAGATCGTTGCTCGTTGATCATATTGAAGAAGCCATTTACTCCACTTTAATCATACCCACATGATCCAGCCAAGTGTTGCCTAAACACCATATGGAAGATTAGCAGACCAATAACATCATAATGTTTGTTCAAAAAAATATCATAATGGGAGTTTCTATATAAGGGAAGGCACGTGTACTTGATGGTTAACTTATTTATTAAAGATAATGTTACAAATGGTTATCTCAGACCTTCTTGCCAACAGAAGTGAACTGTTGAGCCTCTTTATGAGTCTATTATATATGTACAATTATGCATCTATAACGTCACCATCATTTTGAACCAAACTGGGATTCTGCATTACTATACACAATCAAACACCATTACTATACACAAGAGTAGACCTCACCCCTATTTTCTACACATGAAATCTTAATTAGGACAGTCGCGAAAACATTTACTGGATGCCATGGTATTGAACTATCATAGGCTGTGACTAAATTGTTGTGAAGCCTTTGTAAGTAGCAATATTTCTTTAATTTGTTTCAAGCAGGAAATGAACTACAACTTTACCCATGTACATATTCTTATCTGAAATCCTGATTGAGCAATAACTTACCCAATTGGACCCATTTAACTTAAGACATTGCTTAAGTTAAGTGGTGTCCATTTCGACATATAAAGCATTTTCTTATTGGACAACTTGATCAAGTAGGTACACAAAATGAGTTATTTAGGATTCTATTGTGTATGGTTTGGTGCCGCACGCTTCATTTGGTTTGATCATTTATATGATGCAAATAGGCAAATCCATTTAAGAAATTAACCTCAATTAATGCATCTGGAACAAAAAGAAGTTAAAGTTGCTAACAAAAAGAACGTGCAACATATATCATGGTTAGAAGTTTACCTGCATTGATCTCATTCATTGCTCTCTTCACATCCTCATTTGGTTCAATATCAACAATCAAAGTCTAAACTACAAATGAGTACATAGCATTAAGTTATAGTAACTTGGTGGTGTTGCACCACTGGATCATTGAGCTCTGTGAGGCATATGAGGGTATAAAAACGGAAGCAGTTAAAATCTAATAAAAAATTTAACTCAACCAAAAACTAATTTAGGTGCATATTACCTCATGCTTGTTGATGAATAGCTCAAGCCGCCAAGTCAAAGCTGGTTTGGACTGTATATTCGCAACCGAAATAACCCGCAACCATCAGCAATCCCTCGCCCTCAACCCCTCATCAGCAACCTGCAATATGCAATATGCAACATAAAATGACACTTAGTAAGGAAATAACTATGACCGTATTGGAGGGCCAACCTCTAAAACATCCTATTAGCTAAATTTCATATCGACATATCGGTAATCTAATCATTATATCTCTCACCTAAAGTAGATGTAATTTCGACCGAAACACTAAAGATATGCAGTCCATCTATGGAGTTCACCAGTAAAACAATTTCATCAAAACTCTAAAAGGTTGAAACAGCCTTTACATAAAGTCTGCTATATCATTGAGATAATATGATCTTGTAATCATGTTGGACTGAGTAACTATTTTTTTTATACAGTAAATGATCCGAACTAACCAAGCCTGAGAGATACTGAAATAACTCATATTGATGATCCATTACCTCACCTGGCCCATTTTGCCACAACAAATTAAAAAAGGCGGAATCATAAAGTCTGTTTAACAGAAAAGAAGGTTCAAAGATATGAACCTTGAGCATGATGGCATTGATACTGGTATCAGCTTTCTCATCGATCAAAGTCACCAAAAGAACATATCTAGTTCCTTGACCTTTGACTTTTCTTCCATCTCAATTACCGCCTTAAATTCCTTTGGCTCCGCAAGTGTGCTTTCACTTAAATTCAGAGCTGCTTCCTGAAACATAATCCTCATCCAAAGATAGTACCTTTAAGTGCCAGTTGGCAAAGTTGAGCCAATCCAGGTGGGATACAGATGGATCTGCAGGACGTAACTGGTTGTATGTAATAGCTTCTTGATTTCCATAATCAATGTATAACACTTCAAATTTGTCTTTAGCTGATTGAATAGCGCCACGTGGACCACTTACAACCTTACACATGAATAAAAGGAGAAATGTTAAAGTCAAAACAAATAAGGGTTGATGAAACTGAAGTATAAAATTCAATTAACTCACACCATAGCTCAGTTCCATGAGTTATCTGCTGTAAATTAATCAAGAACGATATCACCCTTCTTTGAATTAAATGCACCAATCACAGGTGCTTCTTTGATGATTAAAGAATAAAGTTGCTGCTGAATTGAGGAAACTTTCTGACCTGCAACAGCTTGAACGTGTAATTTGCCTCCATCAAGAAATTTAGTTACCACAGCCTGAAATTAACATTTAAAATTATGAAATTTCATATGTATCAAGCATAATAATCAATAACTATATTATAATCCTAAGTACCTTAAACTTTTCTTTCCGCTTTTTTCGGAGTTGAACATTAGTAAATTCAAAAAAGAGTTAAACAAATACCCAATATTTCAACTATGATTAAAAGAAATAACATTATTTTAATAACAATTTTGACATGTTACTTTTAAAGATATTTTAATAAGCCAATTCATAAGTAACCAAAAATGATAATTAACAATAACAACAAAGTTTTCATGTTTTGAGTCGCTACTAAACCCACCCATTTTGACCATCTTTAGTCCATAAATCTATCATTTAACCAGAGCAGTAAATTACCTATAATTTCGCCATTAACTCTTTCTTTTCCTCTTCATACTCCCTGAGATTTCACACAAAATAATTCGTGAGCCTAAGGAAGCATATAGCATCAAAGTTTTGAAATACTGAGACATTAATTAAACAGTTTTCTATCAACCAATAGAATCAGCAAGATCAAAGTGGAACAAAAAAATAACCAATAATTCAAATTATAATACTGAAACATACACAAACTGATCTTCAACAACTATAACCGAACTAAATTTCATAATCACATTACTACATCATATTTGGTAGCAGAACATGCGAATGAGAGGCGCATAAAACAAAAACAATACTAATCCGAACAGCAAGAACTTTCAATTTGTATGAAACAAAATCAAATAAATTACACATTACACATGGGCATATGCTAATGACCAATGTTACACAAATGACAATTGCTTAAACACCTCTAATAAAGTCCAAAAGCATCGGTTCCAAATTAACAAAAAAGTACACGAAATGATTTGATGTCATAGGGTTAGCATATGAAACACACATTAGTTTTGAGAGCCTAAACAAAACTCGAAAAAAGAAAACGTAAAGTCGTAACCTGTTAGAATGGAGTGGAGTATCTATAGTGAGAAGTAAGAGAAAACATCACAATCGATATGAAACACTTGCATAAACCATAAAATCAAGAGAAATGATACATGAACCTAAAAGTGAACCTAATTGTGGACCTAAAAACATGTGGCATGATCCTGACAGGTTGTAAAATAAGTGGGTCCCTGTCTGTAACTATCAGGATGATGCCACGTGCTTTTAGGTCTATTTTTAGGTTCATGTATCATTTCCCTAAAATCAAAACATAATCGGTATAAGTTATAACAATATATAGTACTTGTTATTAGAAAAGTGAAAATTTAACTCTTTAAAAAAGCCAATCATTGACAGGTGAATAAGAAACCAATCACAAATGGATGAGCTACCGCAACATAGAGAAACATATGTGGTAATTGAATATAATATAAAAAACAAAGGAAATCAAAATCATTTGTATAGAAATACATTAAACTCGTTAAAATATAAAATTCACCATCATATTTGAACTTGGAAAAATAGAAATATAAAATTTTAGATGATTCATTCATATCCTAAACTTAAAACTGAAGATGATTCATGATATTAAAATCAACTAAAACAATTACCTTATTGTTGATGGCTTGAATCCAATCTTGTTCTCACATTGCCACGTTAAGGATCCTGATTTTGAGATATGGTTCGTGAGTTAGGATGGGTGTGGAAGAGATTTTAATCAATTGAATATTGTTACAGATCCCTAACTTGTAAGTTAGGGTTTGCAAAGGGGGTTGTGTTTGAGAGAACACATCTGAGATTGGATTTTTTAATAAGTTATAGAAGGGTTTGTGTTATTTTGATTTATGTTTCATGGATCTAACGCTGTGTTCTCGAGTTATTTCATTAAAGAAAAGGGAAGGAAATGGAAGTAAACACTTTCCTCCCATATTTGGGCGGAAATGGAAGTAAAAAAAATTCATACAAATATAACTAACTTTACTTCCAGTTTACTTCCATTTTCTTTAATGAAATAACTCGAGAACACGATGTGGGAGTAAACCTTTTCACTTTCCTTCCATTTTCTTTAATGAAATAACTCGAGAACGCAGCGTAAAAGTTTCCGGTGAGGGAGAGGATTAGAGAGAGATTAACACTGTGTTCTCCAAAAAATTTACAAAAGAAAGGGAAAGAAAAGTGTAGTGAAGGAAAGGAGAGTACGGGAGGGTATAGAAACTTAAAAAAAATTTGTGTTCTATAGATGGAAGGAAAGGAAATGTAAACTAGAAACAAAGAATATCAAATTTACAAATATACCCTTTAAATCTATCATTTGCTTCAACGAATTACACAACAATCTGCCAAACCTGGTGTCATCAAACACCTATTTTGTTAAAATCAAATAAAGATAAATGCCATCATCATTATGAGCTTCTTTCCAAAATCCATCGCCACCGCTACTAAACACCAACACGGTGAAAGGACTATGGAAGCGATGTCGTTTTCATTGGTTAGCTTCTAAAACCAAGCCAATAAAAGAATCGAAATTGATATGGGTTTTGTAAATCAAGACAATCCACGGTTGAATCTGGGCATGAATATGGAGGATTTATTTTTGGGATTTTTATTATTATTATTTATTCATGATTTCTTTGAATATGGTCATGAATTGTTGATACTATTTGGGCATTTAAAAGGTTATTAATGATGGTAATGAAAAAAGTTCAGATAATAGATCATGAAGATGATGGTGACAAATGGTTGTTGTGGTGGAGTATGAAAGAGAAATGACAAGTTCATCAAAACAAAAAGGGGTATTTAGGTCTTTTGTAGCATTCCCTTCCTTTTCATCCCATTATTGTGACGAAACATTTGATAGCAAAAACACCCACATGACCTCCCCTTTACAGTCACTTTCTTTCTTTACCAAAACCCAAGAACACAACTTTTTTTGGTTTCACCCCTTTCCCTTCCCTTTCTCTCTTTTAAAGAAACTGGAGAACACAGTGTAACTGTGTGTGTTTTTGGATTCACACAAATGACATGTACCAAGCCAAAAAACATAAATACACAATTTCAACATTTTTTATTTGTTACCACATTTTTATGAAAAATTACAAAAATAGACTAGTCATCGCTTTGGTGATCGGCACTTTTTGGACTTAAAATAATTTTATCCCAAAATAAATGTTCATTGAATTTTAGAAAATATCTGATTACATCGAACTTTTCTCCTAATAATATAGCAATACTTATCACTAATTTAATAGTGCTGTAAAATTTTAGTATTATTTCAATTGTACCATTTATAATTGTCTTCAGGGGGTTGGCAATGCACCACTCACCCCAAATACCTTCACTCACAAACAACCAATCCCCTTATGCCACATCACCCTCCCACTTTTCCCTTCACTCACTCATTTTTTGTTGGCATCACATCACTCACCCTTCACTCACTTTTTTTTTTCTTTTTTCTTTTTTCTTTTTTCAATTCTATTAAAATTTATTAAAAACTAAAATTCATTAAAATTAAAATAAATATTACATAATATTATTAAAAAAACATAAAAGTTATACTTTTCACTATAGTTTAAAAAAATTTCTTTTTTAAACTCTTTCACTAGCCCAATCTTACAAGTCCAATAGCCCAAAGTCCATTTCAAAAAAAAAAAAAAAAAAAAAAAAAAAAAAAAAAAAAACTCTTTCACAAAGCCCATTTCAAAAATAAAAGAAAAAATATAATTATGGTTGTCTGTCTTCTTCCTTGGCTGTTTGCAAACACACACAGCGGTGCTTTTTTTCTTTTTACAATGGATGGTTTTTTTTTTTTTTTTTTTTTTTTTTTTTTTTTTTTTTTTTTTGTACTCATTTAAAATTTGGCCATGAATATATTGAACAAAAAAGTATCCGTTGCACCCCCAACGTTCATAAAATTAAATGCACAAACGGCTATTTCCACTCGGTAAGCTTCACCGCAAATGGAAGCCACCGTGCGGTAAGGAGGGGAGGGCGGCGGTGTTCCCGTGCGGTGGGGATGCCGCACCGTGCCTCCCCGCACCCATTGCCAACCCCCTCATAAGTTTTTGCCTTCCTTTAACTTCTTTTTGGGTAATTCTTATAAGTGAATCTTTTGCTTACTTTTTCACTACACAAACAGGTACTACAAATCTCAATATAATATCTCATGCAAAAGATGAAAATATTAAAATATACTTTACTCACAATTGAATTTATTTGAAACCTCCACTTCTGGAAGATTATATACATGATTTTTTAAATTACATAATAGACTTTACTCACTATTGAAAGATCATCGAAGCCCCCATGTATTCAAATTTTCTAGGACTTAAATCATGTTCGTAGTCTCTGATATTGTTAAAAGGAAGGCATGTGTAGCTACAATTATGATCTTCAAAATAAGGATCATAAAATAAGATGCTAAAAAAAGCACGAGAACTTTCGACAATTGTGTTCATGATACCGATGGTTCTAAGATTAGTGGAGACTTTGGAGAAGATACAAAACAACATACAGTTAATCAAAATTATTTAATTACTAATGAACCCGCCTTTGTACAAATTGAAGTCAAAATTCATCTATAACACTTACCTAAACCTGTCAAAATTATAGACGACCTGGCTAAAATCTTACCCGGACCTGGTTAAAATCATGCCTGGGCCTGGCTAAAATCTTACCTGGACCTAGCTAAAATCTTACCTCGACCTGGTTAAAATCATGCCTGGTCTGTTCCTCGTCATTATCATGCCTGGACCTGGTCGAAATATATCCTGTGTACCTAGTTCGTCTAACCTTGCCTGGACCTGGTCGAATATAAACCCTGACTCGGTCATAATCTAATCTGATCTTTCATAAAACTTGGACCAACCAGGAGCGCTTTTGCAAAATACTTGTTTGTTTATTTTTTTTACATTCATTTATGAAGATTTAAGCTGTGTGTCTGGTTAAATGGTATAGGCCATAAGGAATGAGTAACATAATGAATAATGATGCTTGTTATTATATAATGCAATCACTCATTACCTAAAAGTAGGTAATGGTCATTACCCACTAATTTGGGAGTAATGAATTTGATTAACTTTATATTCCCTTTATATTTTTTTTGCATTTCCCATTGCTATTCCCCTCTACGAACCAAGTAGGGGTGTTATCGGGTCGGGTTATCGGGATTATCGGGTTGAGTCGGGTTTTGAATGTTTTAAAAGTGACCCGCAACCCGACCCGATTAAGAATCGGGTTATCGGGTTTGGGTGGGATTCGAGTCGGGTTAGGTGATTCGGGTTATCGGGTGACCCGATTAAGTAATAGTAAATAAAAAACATCAACAGTACAGAGTTCCCAAACATGCATCGAATATCAATCTAACAATAACAATAGTACACATTCTAGCCGTTCATAGCTTTATACTATATTCTTATAGCACAACATTTCCATACAGTTACACAACTTATTATAAAAGTCAATTAACGATGAAGACTACTGTGATTCAAACAAGCTGGTGATCTTATTAATAGTACTTATATACTGTAATAATTATATACTGTAGTTAGTATAATAATTATATACTGTAGTTAGTAAAAACTAAATTAAAGACTTGATTCACAGTAAAATGAAAGCCAAACATTTTTTCTTGCATAGAAAATTGGTAGTTATCGACATTGAGATTCTAAAAAGTATTACCTAAAAAATGGAAAAGTGATTTTCAGGTCTTATCGGGTTCACCCGATAGCATTATTTTTTTTTAACCCTAACCCGACCCGATAACACTATCGGGTTATCGAGTTCGGATCAAAACAACCCGATTAGATTTTTTGACCCGGTTTGACCCGACCCGATAAGCTTTATCGGGTTCTGGTCGGGTCGACCCTACTGACACCCCTATAACCAAGCACACCTTTATTAACATCTTGTGAGACAAACACAAAAATAAACACTTTTTACACATAGACAGTTTTATATACAAATCAATAAACTTGAGAATTAATTCTTGGTGAGAATACACATATTGCGACCATATTGTTTTTATTTTTCTTACTATTGAAAAGCATCATACGTTTACTACATGTAACAATGATTTTTGATCATGTACAAAATTATTTAACACCAATAAAGCGGATTTGTTATTATGCAATTCGTTTCTGAGTAGTGCTACAACCACAAAAAATTTACAAAAAGAAATCCACAAAAATAATTTGTCATGTACTGATTAGTGTGTTTAAATATATTTTCTCTCTCTTCTCTTTACTATACCAATCAACATATGACAAATCTATTTTGCGGATTTCTTTTTATAAATTTTTTGTGGTTGTAGGAGTACTCTTCCTTTCTTGTCATATCATATTATAATAAGATTTATAAACTTCTATTGTGAGTCTTTTTTGTACATTGCGAAGACAAAAAATACTCATTGTTTATGGTTGAATATGCATCTCAACGCTATTCTAAAAATATTGCATAACACATCCAAGTGTTCAATCCACCCGCGTGTAAAAATTTGATAGGGTTACCCACTCATCACGAACGGATACCCACGGGTTATAGGTTTTATCACACCCATTGCCGTCCCTAACTCTTCAATTTATCTACACCTCCATTTTTCAAATACATAAAACATACGCAAAAATAACTCACACCACCTGATGGCCACAACTACCTAAGCCAACCATTTGAGTTGTAAAGATTTTCCACGCGTGACCAATGACCACCCTTTAACCTCGTCAACACGCACCCTTTCACATAAGCACCACACCCTATCTTAGCATTCGTAGTTCTTCAAATACTTTCAATCAATTCCATGCAGTACCATTGAATTTAAAATATAGCAATAATAAATATAATTTTGCATATGTTGCAATGCGCTGCAAAAAAGAAAGAAAGAAATGTATTTGGTATATAAATACAATTGTTACAAAGAGTATTTGTAGTGTAGTGTCATGTCATGTACAACTTTATATTACAAAGCTTCATACACCTTCGCCTTCTGGGAAAACAAATAAAAAATTGCTCTTCATGCCAAAACTACCCTTGCAGACTCATTCGAGTCGACAAAAATACTAGCAGTCTTCGGAACAAGCTACTTTCCTTCAGGTCGAGTTACTTGCAATAGCTCAAGGTTCAACTCAAATGTTGTATTCGGCTGCAAAACCAGCATGTTGGAAAAAACATGAGACAAAGGCATTGAAAGTTGTTTTCATCAACTCAGCAAAAAGGTCTACTTTCTAAGACAAGCGAAGTTCAAGAATGCCAATTTAATTCACTAGAAGAAAGGTTAACATAAGGGTAAAAACTAAGAAAGCCATTGAAAAACTTTTATATGAACAAATGATGGAATTTCACTAAAAGCACAACCTTTTTTTATCGTAACATAAGCAAAGAAAGATGACTAGCAAGAATGACGTACCGGAATTTCATTTTGTCCCTTTTTACCATACCCTGCCTCCGGAGGAACTATCACCCTCCTCTGTGCAACAAAACAATATGAATATACGAGTTTTTCTTAAATAGAAGATGAGAGAATTATTTTGATAATTAAAATAACTGAAGATCACCTTTCCACCAACTTTCATCCCCTCAACAGCGGAATACATGGCTGCAGGAGGTTTTGGTGCAGCTTGAGCTGAAAATAAACCATTTGGGTTGTCTACATAATCACGTTTTCGTTCCCTTCCAGGGGTAGCTCCAACCTTAAACTCGTAAGGCTACTTAAGGTCATAAAAAGGAACATGTCAGGATACCAAACCATCAATGTCACAATGTCAACAGTATATATAAAGTTAAATCATCATTTTTATGATTATTTGAAGTAGAGAAGCGTTTACAAACTTGTGCAGAAAAATAATGATACGCCCATCATCACAACCCAAAAGAATCTTCACATTTGACTTTAAGTGTCAACTGTCAAGTGAGAACTCTAACATTGGGGGTGTTTGGATGTGCGTTTAAGCTGATTATTGCAGCTCAAAATCGCCATATTGGTTTTGGTGTGTTTGGATGTGCGTTTAAGCTTATATTTTTGACAGAAAAGTCAAAATGTATTGTCTGCATTAGGAGTATGAATAAAGAAATTAGAAAGAAACCTGTGCAATGGTACGGTTTCCAGCTAAAATTTTAGACTCCCTGCTTGAAACTGCTGTAATTTTGTTATAAACACAATCAAAGTGCACTTGCACAAAGCCAATATACTTGTAATCAGACCCCAACCCAAAACAAGCTATTAATCATCATTTTGTTTAAAAAAAAATGTGAGTCAAACTAGCCTTGCCTGTTTTTGATTGGAGCTAAATAAATTGTGTGTTTCAACCCGAACCGAGTACCCAAGAAAAACACAATCACAGTCAAATTTCACATGAAAAATGAATGTTCGACACAAACCTGAACCGTTGATCCCTTTTCAGCAGTTGGACCTTTTCCTTCAATGAGATCATAATATTTCAGCCCATCAGCTGTTTCAAACATCATTAAATTATTAGAAACAAAAATCTCCTTCCTTTCTTATAAATAATTTTTCATTTAACTTTTAATCACAAACAGGTAAACAGCTATCCATATAATAAGTACGATAGAATTCTATGTTCACATATGATTATCCATTCTTCTTTCACAGTAAACAGCTTTAGAACGCGTATCCAAACACACACCTAAAGTTGCATTGGACTTACCTCTTCAACTGTCCACTTTAGAATCCTAAATCCATAGGTTTATATAATTTTAGAGGGATGAAACAACATCATTTGACGTTACAGATAAAGCATTAGTCAAAACAAGATTCGCAATACATGTAACATCAAAATATAATGTCACTTGACTAGCTTCTGAATTATAAAGAAGACTACAAAAGTCAACATCATTCACATATTGATTTCTAATATATGATGATAAGGGGGTGTTTGGACATGCGTTTTGAAAGTGATTTTGTAATCATCTAGTGTAAGAATCAGATGATTGGCCTTAAAAAATCATCAATATCATTCGCTTAACGGGATTACTAAAACTTCAATCTATAAAACTGGACTACAAAACACATTGTTCTTAAGTGCAAGTACACATCGGAAGGTAGCAAATTCGAACAAGTTGACGAGTAATAGCAACCAAACAGTTTGCCAATATAATAGTCAATTATTTATAATGATATACTCCATTCTAACAAACACCTGGTGTACGCTCCATGAAAAGTTCATGTTGCAAAAACCATGAAGCGTAGCACATTTAACCTGTTTAAATGGAAATCTAGGCCAACAAGGTTCTCACCAACATGTAAGGGCCCGTCACATAACTTTATGAGGATGTATTTGGAGATGCAATTGATGAACTTGTACTCATACCTGTTAACCACAAAGAGACAATAAGTAAGAGAAACTGCATAGTGTTAAGCTTTAGTAGAGCTACAAGACTAATCACACAAAAATAAGAAATTTACCCATTTGTCATGTCCTGGAGATCCCATCCGGATAAGTTAGCTGCCATGGATAAATCTTTTTTCCATTGATCCACCTTCGTTATATTATAAACTTGATGTTTGGCAAAAGCTTCAGCGTAGCTATCAGTTTGATTCCTTACCACGTTAGGTTTAACATCATAAAAGATGATTTGAACCTCGTGTTTAGGCTCTCCCATTTGCTTGCACTCGAGTATTTTGCCAAGTTCCCTCAAACACCATGTTGAAGAAGCGTAATTTTTGGAGAAGACAACAATCAAAAACCTCGATTCTTCAATGGCTTTGGAGAGATGAGGAGATATCTCTTCTCCTTTAGGCAATTCTCTATCATCTTTAAAAGCATGAATCCCTTTTTGCTTGAAATCATTGAACATATGATCCATGAAGTTTTGGCGGATATCTTCACCTCTAAA
>JARVZY010007978.1:0-20955 GCA_030686995.1 Artemisia argyi | reverse complement strand
ACAACACATAAGCATAAAAACACAAGAACTTAAGCAATTAGACAACTGAGACAGTTATATGAAAAATTAATGCAAAAGCTTACAAAATGGATTGAGATGAGAACAATGAGAACATGAACTGAGAATCACCCTAACAACCTTCCACAAGGTTTCTATTACCCAATCACTTCAAATCAAACCTTGCTCAGTCCATCTTCCTTTCTTCCTTCTATTTTTTTATTTTCTATTTATTTATTGGAATTTTTGGTATTTATCTATTTATAAAGTGAGACTTATAATTAAGGTATTCTGAAACTTATGTGAGCTTTGTCAGAGCTTATATAAGCTTATGAACAGCCTTAACAACAACTAACAATAACAGATAACTTATTTGAGATTTTGAAAATTCAAGAAATTGCAAAGACTGAGAGACTAACTGAAACCTTAAATTGATGATTGCAAAAGTTCAAAGATACATGAAAATAACTTAATTGATTATCAAGAAGCTTTAAATTACACTGAAAGATTAAAATTAAACTATTCGACCTAAATTACACTAAACTAAACTAATAATAATATTCTTCTGCCTTCTTTCCCTTTTTGTAGCCATTTCTGAGTAAGTGGGACCCACTGGGGTGTTTCCCACCAATTGTGGACCATTGATATAGTCCCAATCATCCAGGCCGTTTAAAATATTTCTTGGCGCCAAAGTCTCCCAAAGGTACTGTAGATTGCGTGGAGCTGAATTTAGGGCATTTAAGGGTTGTTGGAGTGTTGTGGAGGTGGAGGGATAAGGTTGGATAGCTGGGGGGCAAGTTGAGGGTGAGGTGGATGGTGGTTTTGGTTTAGCAGTGGTGGAGGGTGGTTTTGGTGGGAAAGGAGATACGGGGTGGTTTTGTTTTAGGGGTGTTGACCGAGTTGACCAAAGGGTTGGACTGGGCTGGGTAGTGGGCTAGGAAGTGGGGGTGGGCTGTTGGTGTTGGGTTTTTATTTTGGTTTGGTTTATAAAAGCAATAAGGGTCCGTTTGTATTATAACTTAACAAGGACCAAAAATGTAATTTGAGCAAAGTTTGGGGGGCTGATGTGTAACTTCCCATATGTAATCACAAGGACCTAACTTGACAAGTGTGAATAGTAAAAGGGTAAATTTGATTTTTTTCATTATTTAAAATACCCGGGGACTATTCCTGTCAATTTTTAAACTTCAAGGACCACTTTTGTAATTTTGTTAAAATTTCCACCCAAGGACCAATTGTGACACTTTGTGAATTCCCAAGGACCCTTAATGATAATTTTCCTATTTTGAACACCCAGGGACTAATTCTGCCATTATTTGAAAGTCCAGGGACCAAAACTGACAAACTGCCAAACTTGAGGGACCAAACATGTAATTTTACCAAAATTCACACCAAGGACCATTCCTGCAAAAGATTATTAGTACGAGGACCAAAATTGCTTTTCTCAAAGTTTTTAACATCCCAGGGACCATTTCTGTCAATTTCTAAAGTATAGGGACTAAACTTGTAATTTTATGAAACTTTGCACCAAAGGACTAAATATGTAACTTTATGATTAAAAAGGACTTTTGATGACTTTTTCATATTTTTAGAATAACCAGGGACTAGTTTTGCCAATTTATGAAACTTGAGGGACTGAAACTGCCAATTATGCAAACTTTGTACGTTTTTCATTTGTTTTTGCATATTTTGCATTTAAAACATATAAAACACACCTTTAAGATATTTAAAATATTTTGATACATATTTGAGTGTTTTTGTATGTTTTGGCAGCTCAGATTAGTATAAAATGATGAGTATTTAGACACTCATCAATCCCCCACACTAAACTATTGCTAGTCCCTAGCAATCTATTTAAGAAAAACTTAATGGATTTGAAAAACTCTTTACCAAAAGCCATCACTTCTGGAGTAGCCAGGTGTAAGAACTGTGGCACACCTGATAACCGTGTGATTTTGAGCAAATCACCAGCTGTCAACGGATTTGATTAGTCTTTACCAAAAGCCGTTTGCTTCTGGACTAGCCAACTCTTGATGGAATAGTCAACATCTTGGTGAGCTGATTACCAATTATGGTTTTTCCACGGCCTTTACCACAAGCCATAATCTTGCGGGCTAGCCAACTCATTCGCTTTATGGGATATGGGGAGCTGAGGAACCATACAATTTTTGCCAAATTGCAAGCCATAAACGGGTTTGAGTTATCTTTACCAAGAACCGTTTGCTCCTGGATTAGCCAATCCTGTTGTGGGTTAGACATGGAGGATTGATACCATTTATTGCGTTCTAAGTGAGAAAAAATTTTAAAATTTTGGCTAAAATGGGGGTTCTTGATGGAACATGTGTTTAAATTCGTTAGAATAACGAATCTCCCCCCACACTTAGAACTGAATATTGTCCTCAATATTCAAAGTACCGGGTGTTAAACCGACACTTAGAACGTAAAAAGAAAATATTCCATAGTCTTTATTTAAGATGTATATACATACAATTATTTTTTAGATAAAACTTCTTAAATAGAAGTTATCACTATATGTACATTTTTTTTTTATTTTTTTTTAAAGATATATATATACAACATGTGGGGCATCTCCCCCACACTAGGGTGTTACACACGGGTGAAAACCCATGTTTTTGCTAATGTTTTTGATTCCCGAGTCACTAGCTTGACTCGACCCCGTATTTGATTCCTTTTCTCCCAAACTGTCAGGTTTACCACGCAAGCTAACCGCTTGTGAACGGTTAACTGTAATAAAGAAGTCCTTAACAGACCTGGAGAAAAAGCAATTTTAAAATCTATGGGGAAGTAAGTGGAAGAGACAATCTCAATCGGACTTTCATTCAAGATGTTTGGATAAACATTTGAAGCACGTGAAAGTTCCACACCGATGAGACAAGTAACCGGCTCATAATTTATAAATGAGAATGCCGGGGTCAAAGATAATGTCCTCATTCCCGAAGGAGTGAAGAACAGGATAGGGAACAGAATATATGAAGAAAAGAAAGAAAGTCATGATGAAAATCATGATTAACTCCTCATTTTCAATAGGAGAATTCATTGTTTCATGAATCTCCTCTTTTAAGCTCGTTTGATCAAGACATATTATGGGTATGTCTAGATCAAAATAGAAAGTATCATACTCCGGTGGAGATATGATATGAGTGAGTTCAAAGGAGAACTCCTCGTAAAGAGAATCATTCACAAGATGTAAATCCGTGAACTCATGTTCCGTTGTGAACTCATCACAATCCTCATTCTGAACATCAAAGAGTGGATTATCATAAATCAAAGTGAATTCAGATTCGAATTCATATAGAGGATTGGTGAGAGTAGTCTTGACTGCTTCGGGAACAAAGTGGTTATCATTCTCTTCTTCTGAGTTGATAAGCTCAGAAGGTAATTGCTTCACATAACTGATGTCTCCAGAAGATAAAGAATTTTCATCAGTATGTGAAGTACTAAGCTCGATGTTGGGATTAGAGTTTAAAAGATTTTTAGTTTCTCCCATATCGGCTTCAAAATCAAGAATATCATCATTACTTCCAGATAGAAGTGGAATGATGTGAGTGAGTTCCTTTGTAAAATCCTCATGAAGAGAATCAACATCAGAATGAGGCAGTGATGCCTCAACATATTCAATGTCTCCATAAGATATACAATCATTACTGGAATTAGAGACATTCTCAATTTGATCATTTGGATTATCAAGGGAGGTAGGAATATCACACATATGATCAAGAATTCCCTGTGACTCTCTTGGGATTGGGACAAGGTTCTCAACACTCGATTTTATGAATTCGTCAGATTCCTTTGCAGGAATTGTGTCAAGATGCTCGTCCCCCATGTTCAGAGAGTGAGTGGGAACCTCGGGTGTGATAACATCATACAGAGGGAGCTGAGAAGGACTAGCAGTAATGGATTCTACAAGTTCCATTATTTCTACTGCTGGTGATTCAGTTATATTCTTTTCTCCCTGTATATGCATGGAAGGAGTCTCAACTGAAGAACTTGATGAATCTTTTTGAATGATAACAACGTTATCATCATCATCACTGTCATCATCGTCCTCATAGAAAGCAGCATAGCGAATATTGGCACGTATTTTGGCTACTCTCTGCTCAGCAATTAAATCTTCCATGCTTTTTACGTCTCTAGCTGCATGTTTTTCAGCAAGTAATTCCGTGATAGATTTATCACGAGAATATGGAATGAGTGGAAACTGTGGGGGTGTGAATGTGTCAAAACCGGAAGGTTGACATTGATCATCATTATGAGGACCCCCACAATATACACAAGAAAAACTTGGTGCATTGCGAGACGACATATTAGCTAACTCCTCTCTAATGTTTTTAAGTTTTTCAAGAACCTCTAGACAAGGGTCTTGCTGGTTTTGAGGTGTTGCTTGGTTCATTTGGTATTGTGGAGGTGGGTCTTGAAACGAATAGTCGTAATTGTTACAAGGAAATGGATTCCTTGTTTGACAATCAGAGCTAAAATGTGAACCTCCACAGTACTCACAACAGTAAAACTGTTGAGTCTGGCTTGGTGTATTTTTATACGAAGCATCATTGATATTTGGATAATATGATTCTTGCTCGTATGAATGTGATGGGTAGTTTGAAAAATTTGAGGAGTTGTTGAATGAGTTTTGATTAGGATCATAAGCAAATGAATTACTCGATCCACAAAACAAACAACTCCCGTTTTGAATATCATTACCACATTGTACACATGTACACCAACGACATGGAAAACCGAAAAGCGGCTCACCACAACCGTCACAAGGAACAAAATCTGGAGGTGGGACAAGTGGTGTGCTCTTAGAGCTAGAAATTTCCACCACTTCCGTTATGGTCTCGTGTTTTGGTTCTTGATAAACGTGAATATTGGGTAAGTCGTTCTTTTCAGTCACTACCCTAAGCTCTGTACGTTTGCTTGACAAACTTTTAACCGTAAACCGTGAAAGATCAGGATTGATTCTTGAAGGTTTAGGAGCATTTGTGAGCTCAGGTTTTTGGACAACCGTGGTTTGGACGTATTTAGCACCTCCATCGTCAGAGGAAAGTACAAGGTCCTTTGTCACCTCGGTTTCTCGTTCCATTTCCCTCACTGGAGAGGGAATATGAATCGATGGTTTAACATAATCAACATGACATCTCGATATCTTTGATAAGGCAATAAGTTTTTCGATGTTGCTTTCATAGGCCCTTTGTTCAAAGAAATTGTTATTGAGAGATGTCATTAGAATCAATTATGGGATAAGTGGAAGAAAGTAGAATCAAAGGGTTTTGGGGATGAGAAATGAAGAATCAAATAGGTAGGGGTGTAAAGGTGAATATTTTTGGGTTTTGAAAATTTTTGTAGTACTAATAGGAAGGAAAATGTTTTTGGTTTTTTTTTTTTTTTTTTTTTTTTTTTTTTTTTTTTTTTTTTTTTTTTTTTTTTTGTTCGTTGAAAACTGATTGAAAAGTTTTCGGGAACTGTTTTTGGTTTGATATGATAATAGTATGAACAAGGATGGATAAATATACAAATGAATGTGTATTCAGATTCACAAATACGCAAAATCGTTAGAATAAGCGCACAACCTCCCCGGCACCGGCGCCAAATTTTGATTCGCCTTAAACTAGTTATCTTTTATTTCTCAACCACTTGTGAATGGTCAATAATAAAGTCAAACAGCTGAGGCAAATGCTTCCGTGAAATACAGTGTTTTCCCGGGTCGTAATGTCCCAACGAGGTTGTGATGGTATTAAAAACGAATCTGTGATTAGCGAATGTGAACAGGAAAGGTATAAAAGTGTGTGTGTGTGATTACACTAGGGTTTTATAACTTAAAATAACTTAATTAAACTATTGAAATGATTACGTGAAAGCTAGGTATCTAAAACGTAAAAACGTACACCAATTTAAAATCAGACGCGACTGCGTACTGAGAAAAAGGTGAGTTTTAAGAAAAATAAACTATAAGGGTTAAAAATGAAAATTCTATAAACTTAAACTTAAAATAAAATTAAATAAAAAATAAAACTATTTTTTAGATTATTTAATTATTTATTATTAATTATTTAATTAATAACTATTTAACTATTTAATTAAAACTTAATTTAAATCAAACTAAAAATAATAAACACTACAAATTAAACTAAAAACTTATAGAAATAATTTCTAAACTTAAAATAGAACTTGAAGAAAGTATAAAAAATAAAAATAAATCTTTTTGTCTTTTTATAGATTTTCTATTAATTAAAAACTATTTATATTAATTATACTAATTAAACTATTTTAAATTACAAATAATACTAAATCAACTTAGAAAATTATGGAAAAATTTATAAATCTAATTAACCATCATAGGAATCCTAAAAAATTATAAAAACTTTATTTTATGTATTTTTAATTTAATCTACTAATTATTATTCTAATTATTAAACAATTACCAATTAAACTATTTAAATTATAAAAACTATTAAATGAACAGTAAAAATTCTAGAAAAATTACTAAAATTATATTATGACTTATAGAAGCTAGGAAAAATATAAAAACTAGGTGTTACTATATAAAAACTAATTATGCTATCTATAACTTACTTATTAATTAATTATTAATAAAACTATTTTTAAATCTAATAAATATCAAATGATATTATAAAAATCTAATAAAATTATTAAAACTACTTTGACCTATAAGGAAATTAATAAAAATATAAAAACACAACTTACTTAATAAAAATGTAAAAATGAAAATTAAAATTAAATTATATTAAATAGAAGCTATCACTTACTATTATATTGTTTTTTTCTTGAATTTTCTTTTTCCAAACTATATTATACTTAAAAATAAATAACTTTTGCAAAAGCAATATTTTTATAAGCTAAAATTAGGCACTGTGGAAGCTTATTGCTACCACAGTTGACTTTTGTTGACTTAAAAGGGAAATAAGCTCAAATGAGCTTGTGTGGGACCCACCTTGGTATATTCTGACTCTAATAAGTTAGTTGGACTAGTCAAAACTTAATTTGATCAAATAAGCTCAGTAGATAAGCTGGTAAATCAAAATAAGCTAATCCAAAACTCCAAAGCAACACAGAATGGGGACAAAGTTTATGGGTCTTTCTAGGTGGGGTCCACTGAGTACCAGGTCAAGCCAAAGGTCAATCTAGGATCTCTACTAGGAGGGGGTTGGAAAAACCTAACTAAGGGGTGTGGGACCCACTGAGATGGTCACAAAACACCACCAAAGTGGTGGTGGTGAGTGACTGAACTGGTGTGCAGGGGAGATGTTCTCCCTGCAAGTGTGTTTAGGGCTTGAGTGGGACCCAGTAGAAAATTACTAAAAATATAAGCTGATTGAGAACTTAAACTAGAGCTGGTAGGCTATTAATAGAAACAAATTGCAAGGCCTAGGTCCAATTCCTAAATTCTAAACAATTCTCCCAAATATTGGAAAAATCTGAGAAGTGTGAATTTGACTTTTTAGTAAAACTTGATAGTTTGACTTTTATGAACTTCTAGCACTTACTACTGATTAATTAAGTTGTTTTAAGCTATAACTAACCTAAATTAAGCTATAACTAATGGATATAAGCTAATGTGATGGGTATGAGATCCCAAATCCTTGACAGTTAACTGTCAAGGGATTTGGTAATGGATTTTGACTTTTGGTTGTATAAGGCCTGATTTTTAAACTTGATTAGACTTACCTAGACCTAATGTATGTTAACTGATTTAAGAACAACCACTTAAACATCCAAATACCAACTGAAACAAGCAAAGCCAAACACTCCTTATTGGACTGTCTTAGGTGATTCTCAAAGCTAAACAATATTCTAATCCATAAAAATGATCCCAAATACTATATTATGGTTATAGAAGATCAGATGAACATAAATCAATCACAACACAAGTAGATACCTCAGATTTGTCAAGTATGAGTCATGCACTGTGTAATTTTCAATTTTTAAGTACAAATGAAATCTGATTAATTAGCTATCTATATTAAGCTTTATATTATCTTAACAACAACACATAAGCATAAAAACACAAGAACTTAAGCAATTAGACAACTGAGACAGTTATATGAAAAATTAATGCAAAAGCTTACAAAATGGATTGAGATGAGAACAATGAGAACATGAACTGAGAATCACCCTAACAACCTTCCACAAGGTTTCTATTACCCAATCACTTCAAATCAAACCTTGCTCAGTCCATCTTCCTTTCTTCCTTCTATTTTTTTATTTTCTATTTATTTATTGGAATTTTTGGTATTTATCTATTTATAAAGTGAGACTTATAATTAAGGTATTCTGAAACTTATGTGAGCTTTGTCAGAGCTTATATAAGCTTATGAACAGCCTTAACAACAACTAACAATAACAGATAACTTATTTGAGATTTTGAAAATTCAAGAAATTGCAAAGACTGAGAGACTAACTGAAACCTTAAATTGATGATTGAAAAAGTTCAAAGATACATGAAAATAACTTAATTGATTATCAAGAAGCTTTAAATTACACTGAAAGATTAAAATTAAACTATTCGACCTAAATTACACTAAACTAAACTAATAATAATATTCTTCTGCCTTCTTTCCCTTTTTGTAGCCATTTCTGAGTAAGTGGGACCCACTGGGGTGTTTCCCACCAATTGTGGACCATTGATATAGTCCCAATCATCCAGGCCGTTTAAAATATTTCTTGGCGCCAAAGTCTCCCAAAGGTACTGTAGATTGCGTGGAGCTGAATTTAGGGCATTTAAGGGTTGTTGGAGTGTTGTGGAGGTGGAGGGATAAGGTTGGATAGCTGGGGGGCAAGTTGAGGGTGAGGTGGATGGTGGTTTTGGTTTAGCAGTGGTGGAGGGTGGTTTTGGTGGGAAAGGAGATACGGGGTGGTTTTGTTTTAGGGGTGTTGACCGAGTTGACCAAAGGGTTGGACTGGGCTGGGTAGTGGGCTAGGAAGTGGGGGTGGGCTGTTGGTGTTGGGTTTTTATTTTGGTTTGGTTTATAAAAACAATAAGGGTCCGTTTGTATTATAACTTAACAAGGACCAAAAATGTAATTTGAGCAAAGTTTGGGGGGCTGATGTGTAACTTCCCATATGTAATCACAAGGACCTAACTTGACAAGTGTGAATAGTAAAAGGGTAAATTTGATTTTTTTCATTATTTAAAATACCCGGGGACTATTCCTGTCAATTTTTAAACTTCAAGGACCACTTTTGTAATTTTGTTAAAATTTCCACCCAAGGACCAATTGTGACACTTTGTGAATTCCCAAGGACCCTTAATGATAATTTTCCTATTTTGAACACCCAGGGACTAATTCTGCCATTATTTGAAAGTCCAGGGACCAAAACTGACAAACTGCCAAACTTGAGGGACCAAACATGTAATTTTACCAAAATTCACACCAAGGACCATTCCTGCAAAAGATTATTAGTACGAGGACCAAAATTGCTTTTCTCAAAGTTTTTAACATCCCAGGGACCATTTCTGTCAATTTCTAAAGTATAGGGACTAAACTTGTAATTTTATGAAACTTTGCACCAAAGGACTAAATATGTAACTTTATGATTAAAAAGGACTTTTGATGACTTTTTCATATTTTTAGAATAACCAGGGACTAGTTTTGCCAATTTATGAAACTTGAGGGACTGAAACTGCCAATTATGCAAACTTTGTACGTTTTTCATTTGTTTTTGCATATTTTGCATTTAAAACATATAAAACACACCTTTAAGATATTTAAAGTATTTTGATACATATTTGAGTGTTTTTGTATGTTTTGGCAGCTCAGATTAGTATAAAATGATGAGTATTTAGACACTCATCAGTTGCCTTATTCAAAATTTGGAAAAAAAATATAATCTTATCAATAGGAAGAGACTATTCATGTCGATTAAATTATGACTCCCTGATTAAATTATTTAAAGGCAATCATGTTTTTGGGTAATTTGTTTCATAACAGCAACAACAAAACCGATTAGCATGTGTAAAATATTTTATGTCCGTTTTACAACAATGATTATTCAAGTATTACAAGCGTAAACAACACAAGCACATATAATCACTATCTCCTATTATCTGTTGAAAGACAGTGATCCCCACAAATCCAAACACCTTAGCATGCATATGATTATTTGACCTCAGATACAAAAAACATGGTGGTGGAAGATACCTCATAAGCATGTCATTACACTTCCATTTGCCATAAATGGAAAGACCAGCAACCGCTCCATAGGTGTATTGCAGAATTCTCTTAACTGAAGTACATTGCGATGCACTGCGTTGCTAATAATCGCATCCTCAGTTACAAACTGGGAATTTCCAACGTGATTTGGTTCCGGTTTTAGTCTCTTTACTGCTACCAACGTTCAGTCCTTCAAACCTCGTTTATAAAATCTCGAAGTTTCACCTCTTCTAAGAATCAATTTCTCATCATAGTTTTTGTTGCAACTTGTAGTTCCATAGGAGTAAAATTTTTGAACTTCCACAATTGATCTTTGGGATGCTCTTCCACGCTAATACTTAGCTGGGAGTACTTTTGGTGAGTAAGTCCTCATGCTTTTGGCGAGAACATGTGGAGCCCACACCCTTTTCTTGGTCAAATTCGTCATATGGTTCAAAAACCCCAATCCCTTACACATAATCTACAAACTACCCATTACCTATCCGAAAATGTTCAAAAATTAGGATATATGATTTGTCACTTTCGGAACTTAAATATTAGTTATTTCAAAACTCTATATTTTTAGATATCCTATTTTCGGATATCCGGATATATATAGAACCGTTATCCGAAATTTTGGATATCTGAAATTCCTGAATCATTTTATACACTTTGTGCTTGTCGTAGTGTAAATTTAGTAATTTTATCGACCAATTGTGATAACAATAACAATAATAATACATATTTACAACTAAACATGTTTGCACAATAGAGATAATACTAAAATTAGTATATCATCTTACAACACATAAGTAATCTTAAAGACATACCCGCAGGGGATTCAAAATACATAAAAGAAACCAAAAAAGTTTCATATAGGTCGTCCTCCAACTAAAATGTACAAATGCTATTACATATCCAATATCATTTACAAAACTAAAATAAAAATATAGTTACCTTAAACGCAATTCATATATTATCATTTTGGACTCGATAATTGATTGGGAGATAGATGACTGCTCGAACCAGGATCATGATGATACATAGAATTAAAAATACTCATTGTCTATCTTTATTATATCAAGTACGTGTTCAAATTCTACCCTACCCGTTTCCTGCTTTTTCTTCTTAATGTCCCAACTTCCCTCCAACCCATCGCCTAGCTCTTTGAACACATCTAACAATTTATGTCAGTCAGATCGACTAACCTGTATGCACCAAAGCGACACCTTCACTAGCTGGTGCATCTCATCCTTTACGTACTTACCTCTCAAACCAGTATCTGCTAGTTCTTCCAACTTATTTCAACTCAAAAGCCCTTCCACCTATTATACACATATTAAAAACTTGTTATTACATGTGCCACTCCGACCACTTATAAGCACAAGAAGCGTCATGTCGTACCCAAAAACATCTATTTTCATGGAAGCTTTTCCAGTTGCTGGGTACTTGGGGGGCAAATGTCCATACGTGCCAAGTACAGCAGTTGATACATAGGTTGCATTGTAATCCATATGCTTACCCAACCCGAAGTCTCCAATCAATGCTTCAAAATTCTCATTCAGTAAAATTTTTCACATTGGACATCGCGGTGAATGATCTTCAGGTTACAATGCTAATGCAAATAAGCTAGTCCCCATGCACATTCCAACGCAATTTGTTTTTCCGTTGGCCAATTAAATGGATGTGTGCCACGTCTCTCTATATTAATGCACATGTTAACTTAAAATAAGGTTGCCTTATTCAAAATTTGGCAAAAAAAATATATTCATCATTAATAGGAAGAGACAATCCGTGTCGATTAAATTATGACTCTATGATTAAGTTACCTAAAGACAATCATGTTCGTGCATAATCTGTTTCATAACAGCAACAACAAAGCTGATTAGCATGTGTAAAATATTTCATTTCCGTTTTACAACAATGATTATTCAAGCATTAGAGGCATCAACAAGAGAAGCACTTATAATCACTATCTCATATTATCTGTTGAAAGACAGTGATCCCCACAAATCCAAACACCTTAGCATTCACATGAGTATATGACCTCATAAACAAAAAATATGGTGGTGGAAGATACCTCATAAGCATGTCATTACATATCCATTTGCCATAACGGATAGACCAGCAACCGCTCCGTTGGTGTTTTGCAGAATCCTCATAACTGAAGTACTTTGCGATGCATTGCATTGCTAATAATCGCATCCTCAGTTTCAAACTGGGAATTTCCAACGTGATTTGGTTCCGGTTTTAGTCTCTTTACTGCCACCAACATTCTGTCCTTCAATCGTTGTTTATAAACTCTCGAAGTTTCACTTCTTCCAAGAATCAATTTCTCATCAAAGTTCTCTGTTGCAACTTGTAGTTCCATAAGAGTAAATTTTTTGAACTTCCCTAACGGATCTTTTGGGACCTCTTCCCCGCTAATACCGAGTTAGGAATACTTTTGGCGAGAACACGTGGGGCCCACACACTTTTCTTTGTCAAATTCGTCATATGGTTCAAAAACCCTATTCCCTTACACATAATCCACAAACTATCCATAAACTATCCGCAAATGGTTCAAAAATTAGGATATACGATTGTCTCTTTCGGAACTCAAATATTAGTTTTATCAAAACTCTACATTTTGGATATCCGATTTTCGGATATCCGGATTTGTGTAGAACCATTATCTGAAATTTCGGATATCCAAAATTCTTGAATCATTTTACACACTTTGTGCTTTGTCGTAGTGTAAATTTAGTAAAACCAAATGAGATAATAATAATAACAATAATACGTATTTGCAACTAAGCATGTGTGCATAATACAGAAAATAGTAAAATTAGTATATCATCTTACAACACATAATTAATCCTAAAGACATACCCGTGGGGGATTTAAACTACATAAAAGAAACCAACAAAGTTTGATATAGGTCATCCACCAACCAAAATGTACAAATGCTATTACGTATCCAATTTAATTTACAAAAATAAAAATAAAAATATAATTACCATAAACCCAATTCATATACTATCATCTAGGACCCTATAATTGATCAGGAGATTGTTGATTGCTCGAACCAGGATCATGATGATAAATAGAATGAAAAAAACTCGTTGTCTATCTTCATTATATCAAGTACATGTTCAAATTCATCCCTGCTCGTTTCTTGCTTCTCCTTCTTAGTGTCCCAACTTTCCTCTAATCCAATGCTACATTCTAGCTCTCTGACCACATGCGACATTTTATGTTGGCTAGATGTGCTAACCTTTATGCACCAAAGCACCACCTTTACTAGCTAGTGCATCTAATGATTTATGTACTTACCTTTCAAATCAGTATCAGCTAGTTCTTTCAACATATCTCCCCTCAAAATCCCTTCCTCCTATTATACAAATATTAAAAAGAAGGCAGAGGATGCTTACCAACTTTTACACAAACTTCAAATCATAATCTTCATAATCGTTTGCAACGAGAGCTACACCTTAAACACTCCAACCGCTTATAAGCTCTAGAAGCGTCATGCCGTACCCAAAAGCATCTATTTTAACGCAAGCTTTTCCAGTTGCTGGGTACTCGGGGGGCATATGTCCATACGTGCCAAGTACAACAATTGATACATGGGTTGCATTGTAATCCATATGCTTACCCAATCCGTAGTCTCCAATCAATGCTTCAAAATTCTCATTCAGTAAAATATTTTTAGCTTGGACATCGCGGTGAATGATCTTCAGGTTACAATGCTCAAACAAATAAGCTAGTCCCTTTGCACATTCCAACGCAAGCGTCTCTCTATACTAATGCACATGTTAACTTAAAATAAGGTTGCCTTATTCAAAATTTGGCAAAAAGATATATTCATCATCAATAGGAAGAGACAATTCATGTCGATTAAATTATGACTCTCTGATTAAATTAACAAAATGCAATCATGTTTTTGCATAATCTGTTTCATTATAGTAGCAACAAAACTGATTAGCATGTGTAAAATATTTCATTTCTGTTTTACAACAATGATTATTCACGCATTACAAGCATCAACAAGAGAAGCACATATAATCATTATCTCATATTATCTGTTGAAAGACAGCGATCCCCACAAATCCAAACAATTTAGCATTCATATGAGTATATGACCTCAGAAAAAAAATATGGTGGTGGAAGATACCTCATAAGCATGTCATTACACTTCTATTTGCCATAAACGGATAGACCAGCAACCGCTCCGTTGGTGTACTACAGAATCCTTTTAACTGAAGTTCTTTGCGATGCCCTGCATTGCTAATAATCGCATCCTCAGTTTCAAACTAGGAATTTCCAATGTGATTTGGTTCCGGTTTTAGTCTATTTACTGCCACCAAAATTCTGTCCTTCAAGAATGATTATTCAAGCATTACAAGCATCAACAAGAGAAGCACATATAATCACTATCTCATATTATCTGTTGAAAGACAGTGATCCTCACAAATCCAAACACCTTAGCATTCATATGAGTATATGACCTCAGAAACAAAAAATATGGTGGTGGAAGATACCTCATATGTATAGACCAGCAACTGCATCGTTGGTGTACCTCAGAATCCTCTTAACTGAAGTACTTTGCGATGCATTGCATTGCTAATAATCGCATCCTCAGTTTCAAACTGGGAATTTCCAACGTGATTTGTTTCCGGTTTTAGTCTCTTTACTGCCACCAACATTCTGTCCTTCGATCGTTTTTTATAAACTCACGAAGTTTCACCTCTTCCAAGAATCAATTTCTCATCAAAGTTCTCTGTTGCAACTTGTAGTTCCATAAGAGTAAATTTTTGGAACTTCCCCAATTGATCTTTTGGAACCTCTTCCCCGCTAATACCTAGTTGGGAATACTTTTGGCGAGAACACGTGGAGCCCACATCCTTTGCCTGGTCAAATTCGTCATATGGTTCAAAAACCCTATTCCCTTACACATAATCCAGAAACTATCCATAACCTATCCGCAAATGGTTCAAAAATCAGGATATACGATTGTCACTTTCAGAACTCAAATATTAGTTTTATCAAAACTCTATATTTTGGATATCCTATTTTCGGATATCCGGATTGTATAGAACTGTTATCCAAAATTTCGGATATCCAAAATTCTTGAATCATTTTACACACTTTGTGCTTGTCGTAGTGTAAAATTAGTAAAATCAAATGAGATAATAATAATTACAATAATACGTATTTGCAACTAAGCATGTATGCATAATACAGAAAATAGTAAAATTAGTATATCATCTTACAGCACATAAGTAATCCTAAAGACATACGTGTGGGGGATTTAAACTACATAAAAGAAACCAAAAAAGTTTCATATAGGTCATCCACCAACTAAAATGTACAAATGCTATTACGTATCTAATATCATTTACAAAAATAAAAATTAAAATATAATTACCGTAAACCCAATTCATATACTATCATCTAGGACACTATAATTGATCAGGTGATTGATGATTGCTCGAACCAGGATCATGATGATACATAGAATGAAAAAAACTCGTTGTCTATCTTTATTATATCAAATACATGTTCAAATTCTACCCTGCTCGTTTCTTGCTTCTCCTTCTTAGTGTCCCAACTTTCCTCTAATCCAATGCTACGTTGTAGCTCTATGACCACATCTGACATTTTATGTCGGTTAGATGTGCTAACCTGTATGTACCAAAGCGCCACCTTTACTAGCTAATGCATCTCATCATTTATGTACTTACCTCTCAAATCAGTATCCGCTAGTTCTTTCAACTTATCTCCCCTCAAAAGCCTTTCCTCCTATTATACAAATATTAAAAACTTATTATTACGTGTGCCACTCACAAGAAATTATACAATATAATCAAAGATAAAAAGAAGGGGGAGGATGTTTACCCACTTATACATGAACTTCAAATCATAATCTTCATAATCGTTTGCAACGAGAGCTAGACCTCAAACACTCCGACCACTTATAAGCTCTAGAAGCGTCATGCCGTACCCAACAACATCGATTTTCACGGAAGCTTTTCCAGTTGCTAGGTACTCGGGGGGCATATGTCCATACGTGCCAAGTACAGTAGTTGATACATGGGTTGCATTGTAATCCATATGCTTACCCAATCCGAAGTCTCCAATCAATGCTTCAAAATTCTCATTCAGTAAAATGTTTTCAGCTTGGACATCGCGGTGAATGATCTTCAGGTTACAATGCTCATGCAAATAAGCTTGTCCATTTGCACATTCCAACGCAATTTGTTTTCGCATTGGCCAATTAAGTGGATGTGTGCCGCGTCTCTCTATAGTAATGCACATGTTAACCTAAAATAAGGCCTTATTCAAAATTTGGCAAAAAAGTATATTCATCATCAATTGGAAGAGACAATTCATGTCGATTAATTTATGACTATCTGATTAAATTATCTAAAGGTAATCATGTTTTTGCATAATCTGTTTCATAACAGCAGCAACAAAACTGATTTGCATGTGTAAAAATTTTCATTTTCGTTTTACAACAATGATTATTCAAGCATTATAAGCATCAACAAGAGAAGCACATATAATCACTATCTCATATTATCTGTTGAAAGACAGTGATCCCCATAAATCCAAACACCTTAGCATTCGTATAAGTATATGACCTGAGAAACAAAAAAAATATGGTGGTGGAAGATACCTCATAAGCTTGTCATTACACTTCCATTTGCCATAAACGGATAGACAAGCAACCGCTCCGTTGGTGTACTACAGAATCCTCTTAACTGAAGTTATTTGCGATGCACTGCATTGCTGATAATCGCATCCTCAGTTTCAAACTGGGAATTTCCAGCGTGATTTTCTTCCGGTTTTAGTCTCTTTACTGCGACCAACATTCGGTCCTTCAATCGTTGTTTATTAACTCTCGAAGTTTCACCTCTTCCAAGAATCAATTTCTCATCAAAGTTCTTTGTTGCAACTTGTAGTTCCATAAGAGTAATTTTTTTGAACTTCCACAATTGATCTTTTGGAACCTCTTCCCCACTAATACCTAGTTGGGAATACTTTTGGCGAGAACACGTGGGGTACACACCCTTTTCTTGGTCAAATTCGTCATATGGTTCAAAGACCCTATTCCCTTACACAAAATCCAGAAACTAACCATAACCTATCCGCAAATGGTTCAAAAATTAGGATATACGATTGTCACTTTCGGAACTAAAATATTAGTTTTATCAAAACTCTATATCATGGATATCCTATTTTCGGATATCCAGATAGTACAGAACCGTTATCCGAAATTTCGGATATCCAAAATGCTTGAATCATTTTGCACACTTTGTGCTTGTCGTAGTGTAATTTAATAAAACCAAATGACAATAATACGTATTTACAACTAAGCATGTATGCATAATACAGAAAATAGTTAAATTAGTATATCATCTTACAACACATAATTAATCCTAAAGACATACCCGTGGGGGATTTAAACTGCGTAAAAGAAACCAAAAAAGTTTCATATAGGTCGTCCACCAACTAAAATGTACAAATGCTATTATGTATCCAATATCATTTACAAAGTAAAAATAAAAATAAAAATATAATTACCTTAAACCCAATTCATATACTTGTAGTTCCATAAGAGTAAATTTTTTGAACTTCCCTAATTGATCTTTGGGAACCTCTTCCCGGCTAATACCTAGTTGGGAATACTTTTGGCGAGCATGTTCTCAAGATTTTGGCGAGAACACATGCGGTCCACACCCTTTTCTTGGTCAAAATCGTCATATGGTTCAAAAACCCTAATCCCTTGCACATAATCCACAAACTATCCATAACCTATCCTCAAATGGTTCATAAATTAGGATATATTTTTGGATATCCGGATATATATAGAACCGTTATCCGAAATTTCGGATATCCGAAATTCTTGAATCATTTTATACACTTTGTGCTTGTCGTAGTTTAAATTTAGTAATTTTATCGACCAAAAGTGATAATGATAATAATAATACATGTTTACAACTAAGCATGAGAATACTAAAATTAGTATATCATCTTACAACACATAAGTAATCCTAAAGACATACCCGTGGGGATTTAAACAACTTAAAAGAAACTAAAAAAGTTTCATATAGGTCATCCTACAACTAAAATATACAAATGCTATTAGGTATCCAATTTCATTTACAAAAATAAAAACAAAAAATATAGTTAATTACCTTAAACCCAATTCATATACTATCATCTGGGACCCTATAATTGCTCGAGAGATAGATGACTGCTCGAACCAGGATCATGATGATACATAGATGAAAAAAACTCGTTGTCTATCTTTATTATATCAAGTACAAGATCATGATGATACATAGAATGAAAAAAAACTTCGTTCTCTCACACGACCAATAATATGACAACATATGCTTCCATAGAAATGATGCTGATAAAGGTTAGTATTCACTTGTGTTTAAGTTTCTTCATTCATAGTAGCATCTAAATGTGGTTTTGGTCCTATTGTGTGAATTTTTTACTTGTGGTGTTTGTTGGTTCTTTTTCTGACTTGTTTATGTGTCATGTTATCAGAGACTCGAACAATAGTTGTTAATATAACTTTATACCATAAGTTCCTATATTGGTTTTAGTTTTTTTTTTTTAATATATCACTTGACAATTGTTGTATCTTTTTTTTAACGGTTATATATTATTAAAACAAAACGGGAAAATTTTTTAATAATGTATTATACTTGCCACAAATGTTACTTCGACGTAGTGTACCAAAAACTTTCTTTAATACTCCATTATACTTAAATATTTTGTCTTTTCTTATGCAATCTATTACCCAAACACCCGGTACCCGGTATATCTGTTTTAATATATTGCCACGGTGGAATAAAAACACACGCTTGGATCAAACAATCCACATTACACCATACGAAAACACTTTGCACCCCACAAATTTGTACTTGTTTATGTATATCTGTGGTCCATATCTAGGGTTACGATTCACATACTTAACCATTCACACATCACTTTCAAGATCCCCAAAGTGGTTTCCAAACCCTAATTCGTGTTCCCTTTAAATAATTGAAATTGATTGTCGCTTTTCTTTATTTGGCAAGGAAAAAGGTATATTCCTGCAATAATTTATTGTTAATTTTACTCATTTGTATTAAATTATGATGAATATAAATTAGTTTTTTAGGGTTTTGTAAATTAGGGTTTTGATTAAATTAATTTAATTCTTACAAGTTTCATGGAGGTACCACTTGATGTGGTCTTCAAAATACACTACAATGGTGTCTTCATGTTTGACCCGTTAAGGTATGATTATGGTAGAGAGATTTTAATGGAGGCTGCAACCATTGATAGAATTATGTTTAGCCCTCTATTAGATATTTTAGTTGCTAAGGTTAAGCAAAATATATGGGGTTTGTTTATGTGCATTCCTGAGTTAGACATTGATAGTGGGGGGTTAAAAATAATTGAAAGGGATTCAGATGTTCATGCGTTGTATGATCTAGCCGAGCAGCATAAGACTGTAAATTTGTATGTTGCTCATGCACCCCGAAACCTAGCACCATACTACCACCACAACCTTTGTTTAGATAGTTCAGACTCTGAGGTAACATCAAAAAGGGAAAAACATGAAAAGATGAAAAAGGATGTCGGTAGTATGTCTTATGAAGAGTTGCTTGCTTGGGCTGAGGAAGAAGCACACTCTCCCTATTTAAGGTTACCTCCACTTAAAGATTGGCCACTTAGGAAATATTTTGAGGGTAAAGTTACATTCACATGAGTATGGAATTATCAGGATGACTTGGCATATGATTACCCACCCCTAAGTGAAGAGGAGGTGCATAAGGAGTACAATCAACAACCTGATAAGATAGCTGATGCTGAGGTACTAGATGTTAGGGATATGGACAATGAGGATGAGGTTGTAGCCAATGAGGTAGTTGATGAGGTTGCAGTGAATGAGGTTGAGCAGAATGGGGTTGTTGCCGATGTTGTAGTGAATGACGTTGTTGATGAGGTTATCGACAATGTGGTTGAAAATACAGATGATATGGATATTGATGGTCAACAAGATGCTAATATAGATGCTGTGGTGCTAGCTAGACAGAAGAAACTTGATAAAGGAAAGTCGGTTATGAAAGCCAAAAAGAAGCCAACAACAAAAAATGTTACCAATGTTCCTAGGGTTACCGGTATAACGATAAGAGAGAACACTAATCCTGAATTATCATCTGATTCAGAGTCTGAAGCAGAAGAAAACAATCAGAACATTTATCATGACTCATCTGCTTATGAGTCGTATGATTCTGATTGTGAAACAGAAAAGTCGTATGAGTATCTTAGTGACGTTGAAGACGAGGTAATCCAATTGAGAAAGCGGATAATAGAGAATAACAACACAAGATATGATGAGCACCAGCCTGAAGAAGAAACTGAGTATTATGACAATGACGAACCGGAAGTTGTTGATGGACCAGGGCCTAATGGTTTAGGACCATTGGTTAGGCAACATGAACGATTCATGGAAGGTTTGTTGAAGCACATCAGAGGTAATGGAGGTGGGATAACTGACCCCTTCTCCGTTGTTCAGAAATCCAAAAAGGGCGACAACTACCCTATTTATGATGATGACACTCATTGGCGACTAAAGAAACCAATGGTAATGATATTACTTTTTCCTATTGCTAACTGTGGTGTTACTTTCTATCAATATTCGTTGTGTATAATGATTACCAAATGTTGTTAATTTTTGTCTTTCACTTCACAGCTTGGGCAAAAGTATGTTAATGCTGAGAGTTTCAGAGAATGCCTT
>JARVZY010007977.1:0-20963 GCA_030686995.1 Artemisia argyi | reverse complement strand
TTATCGAGTTAGAATAGTTTTTGCTTATCGAGTTTGATGACAAACCTTTTGTTTTCGAGTTTGAATAATTTGAGCTCATCGAGTTTGAACCATTATCAAGTTTGGTTAAGTAAAAGGCTTATCGAGTTTGAAGTGTCTTGTTGTTATCGAGTTTGGTAAAGAAAAAAATGGCTTTCGAGTTTGTTACAACCT
The DNA here is from genome assembly GCA_030686995.1 of Artemisia argyi. Classification (NCBI taxonomy): domain Eukaryota; kingdom Viridiplantae; phylum Streptophyta; class Magnoliopsida; order Asterales; family Asteraceae; genus Artemisia; species Artemisia argyi. The sequence continues at coordinate 20,771 of JARVZY010007977.1, read as the reverse complement.
ATCGAGTTTGGAACATAAATGATTCTTTCAAGATTGAAACAACCTTATCGAGTTTGGAACCAGATTGGTTTATCGAGTTTGGAACCAAAATTGTTTATCAAGTTTGGAACATAAATGGTTTTCGAGTTTGAAACATCCTATCAAGTTTGAAATTGTTTTTTGTTATCGAATTTGAGCATAAGTCTTATCGAGTTTGATACAGACTTATCGAGTTTGGAACATAAAATGGTTTCCAAGTTTATCGAGTTAAGTCCAAAACTTTTTCCAAGTTAATTCAAAACTGTTTTTCGAGTTGAGTTATTAATTTCTTACTTATTTCACTCCGAGACAGGAGTTTCGTAATGGAACCATCACGTATGGGTTCTAGTTTTTCCATTTTCATGAAAAGAAATGCTGCCGAAATTTTTTCAAAATTTGTCAAATTTTGAGTTTTTTTTTTTTTAAAATGATTGCGTTTCATGTTTTTCTAAGGATTGTGATTGATTCTTATAAGGATTGTATGTGTCTCTTGGTTTGATTTATCACGTGTTGTATATGTGATGTTGACTTTATCTTAGGCGATTGTTTTCGGATATTACTCTTTTGTCTAACACTAACGAGCTAATCACCACATGGCTTTTGTTGGTTTATGAATCATTTCAGGTCTCGATATGGCAAAGAAATCAACACCTAGACACGAATTGATTCAAGGAGATGAAAGAGTAATTGCTAAGACAAACCATAGGATAGATCTTGACTCAATCACATGTCATGATACTTGTGCAATCATTTTGGAAATACTTAAGAGACACTTCATTTACAACATCCTCACCATCACCACTGAAGTACCTGAAGTCTACTTAACACAGTTTTGGGAGACTGTTGAAATCAGCAAAGATGAAAAGTCACTGGGGGTTCACCTTGATCGCAAACTTGTTGTGTTTAATGTATAAACTCTCCGTACTGTTCTTGGTTTGCCGAATCTCAAGAAATTCTCTCATATGCCGTCATTATCAGATGTTATCAAACTTCTTCGGGAACTGCAGTATGATGAATCAGTAATCCAACTCAGAAACATATCCCACGTTGACAGGAAATACATTCCACAACCCTGGCTCACACTTTACTCAATTCTCGCCAACAGTTTAACGGGCAGAGAAACTGGACATGAACATCCTACTCTAGAAACGATGCAGATCTTCTGGGGGGTTGTCAAACAAGCTCAAATAGACTATGCTCAACTAATTTGGGTGGACATGGTTAATCACGCAAGACAGTTTCTCAAATCGTCTACCTCAAGAATTCCATTCTACAGATTCACAAAGTGTCTCATTGCTCATTTCATGGAGAAATACCCAGATATTGATCGTAGATCGGAAGACAAGAAACACACCCCTTATGTGGATCATAAATACTCTAAAACCAGGATTCAGAAGACAAACACTCAAATACAAGGAATGAGAATTCCCGATAATCTGATACCTGATGATGTTCGTGACACTGAGGCATACATTCTGTATGATGAAGCTCAGAAAATTGGTAAAGTGGGTTTGACTAAGACGAAGAGAAGGAGAACTTCTAAAAGGAAAACTTCAACAGCCTCTACAATCAAAACCATTCCCAAATCAAGAACCAAAAAGGTCACAAGAGAGCTGAAGAAGAAAGTGACAACTCTTCAAGATGAACCTATAGATGATGAAGGAGATGCTCAACGGGAAACAGAAACTGAAAAACTCGCAAAGTCTTCAAGCAAGAAGGCAGATAAGGGAAAAGCTTTAATAACTCAAGAAGAATCAGTAACCTCACCGATGTCTGAATTCCTAAGAAGATGAACAAATGCAACTAACCTTAAGGAAAAGCAAAGAATCGGAAGCAGAAAGAATTGCAAAAGTTACTAAGAAAGGTGAAGGTTCTGGAACTCAAGAGCCGGTAAGCCCAACTCCAGAATCAGAAAGAGATGATCAAACATCAGAAGAAACGCATTCACAAACCGAATCATCTTCTGAACAAGGTGATGATAACTCTGAAGATGAAGCTGAGTCATCAAGTTCTGATTAAAACGAATCACTCGATAAACCGGCTGAAACTGAAGTTGAAGTTAAAGCCTCAAAAGACAAAGACGATGAGGAATCCGAGAATGAAGAGAGTAGCGATGAGGAAGATAAATCGGAAAGTGAAGAAGTTAATGATGAAGAAGAAGTTAATGATGAAGAAGATGTGAATGATGAAGATGATGAGGAGTCGGATGGTAAGAAAAAGGATGAGCTACTTGAAACTAGTCAAGATACCCCTATTGACATTGTAGGAGTTGATGAAGGACAACCAACAGTTCAACCACAACAACAACCTTTATCACAACCTCAAAGTCATCCTCTGCAAATCCCTAATACAACTGTTGTTCACTCAAGCTTGTTGAAATCACTACATGATCAATACAACGCGCTCCAGTTACAAGTTAATGAACAAAAGCTTGATATTGAAGCGTTCAAAACTTATAAAGTTGATGAAGCAGTTGAGGAGCAGGTGAAACAGAGGTTACCTGGGGAAGTTCAGAAGTATGTTCAGAAGGAACTTCCTTCTGCTGTGAGACATTATGTCAACAGGAATCTTGCAGAGCTCGTTTCTAACAGGTTTCAAACTACACCAATCACTGTTCAGACTCTACCTCCAAAACCTTGCATAAGTGATCTCAAAGGTAAATTACTGGAAGCTATTGTGAATGATCCGGAAGAATTTGATCTACGCAAGGCACTTATCAAGTCTATAAAGAAAGCTGAAAAGAAAAGCAAATCCTGCAAAAAGACTATTGCCACTAAGCGTCGACATGAGGATTCCGACCCTGACGATCAGCCACAACCTGATAAGAGGAAGAAAGTGTCTGGTTCCACCTCTAGATCTCCTACTAAAACCACAACCGCTAACGTTTCTGCTGATCCAAACCCTCCACAATCTACTGCGGATCCTCACCCCTCACAAACAACTGAAGATGCTGATGTCGATGTGGATGAAATCCCTCCACTTATCACCGAAACCATTACGGAACCGCCCACGGATGCTCAGTTAATTCCAGTTCCTGAATGGATTAACCCTGATGCTCCTTCCTTTAACTGGTTCGATGAAATGGTTGATGCTTACCCTGATGACATTGAAGCTGAAGAAATGACTGAAGGATCAATTATAGGCTTCACAAAAAGAATTAAAAAGGTGATGCAGACTCAAAGACTTCAGTTGTCTGACTTAGTTAAGATTCGCAAAGCAGGGTTCACCGAGTTCAAAACATGCACCACCACTGAACTTGAGTTTGAATACAACGTGGAGGAGGTTGCAAGAGCTCTGTCTGAAAACATTACTTGGGAAAAGAGACCTTCTTGGGATAAACTCTATCATGGCACGGAACCCCTCGTTGATGAATTCCATTATCAAGATTTCTCTCAACCATTACCCCTTGTTGGTCCTCCAAGTGATCCTAAGCTCCCTAAGCAATACTTCTTCAACAAAGACCTCCTCTATCTTATTCATGGGAACACGAATCCGAATCACCGTTATGCAACATCTCTCACCAAATTCAGGGCTGCCTCATATCCTCTGGAAACACTCGAAGATCAAATGAGAGGCTTGTATTCCACCTCTATCTCCAAATATAATCATGAAGCTGCCTTATGTACTCTTCCGTGGCCAGAGATGCGTAAATGGTACTACAAATACAAGTTGACTTTCCGATCCAATCACAGAGTCTTCTCGAATCATCGCATTCTTGCCATCACAGCAGTCCCAAATACCGAAAAGAGATATGGATATAACTTTCTTGATAAAATCGAGGTCCGCCGAAGTGATGATCAACTTTACACATTCAGTGAAGCTGACTATCATCGCTTGAACCTCAATGACATTGCTGACATATACTTGCTCAAGGTTCAAGGCAAACTTCAAAACTTGTCCGGTAGCCTTCAGTATGACGTCATCAACTCCATTTTCCTCTTCATGCGCCAAACCATTATCAAAGCAAGAGTCGAAGATGCACAACTCGGGGTCCAAAGTTACCAAAAGTCACTCAAATTTACTGCTCCACAGTTATATCCTCCTAACATCCCGCATTTAAGACCTTTCATCTTCAACAACAAACCTTTTGGAGTTGTTTACCCGCACAACGATAGTTACCATTTCATGAAATACGAAGAGGTTCATAAGTTTGGGGATCAGACTCTCAGATTTGTCATAATTCAGCTGAATGAAAAGCTCAAAGAATATGATAGTGGGATTAAAGTGGGATGGAATAAAAGAGATAAGAAAGAAGCACACAAGTTCTTGGCTAGGATTGATCAGAAGCTGAGGTTTAGGGAGCAGATACGCACTTTGGAGAGCTTAATTGGAGCAAGGGAACCTATTCCGAATATACTCACTTACCGCCGTCCAGACACTCCTCGAATATGATTAGTTTGGTATAACCTTAACTTTGTTTCATCATAATTTTTTCTTCATCTATAACTATGGTTTGTGCACACATATCAGTGTACAACCCGTGCTTGTATTGAAAGGACCCTGAGGTACGCTTCAGTGCCTCAATCCTCATATAAGGAGCGAAGGCTTCTTACTTTTGAGTAGAATTAATCAAACATTTTCTGATTTTCATAATTCTGCTCAAAAGACAAGTATTTCACCTCAATGAGTATTCACTTGTTGAGGGGGAGCACTTGAAAACTCATCGTTTTTGGAAAAACAAAAGTTCTTGTTGATATCTCCCCATAAGACTCAAAAAGCATATTTTAATCAAATGTTTGTCAAAAACAACATCTTATATGCTATTTTTGAGGGGGAGAAAAGGAAAGTGATTAAAATATGAAAGTTAAAAGTTGCTGAAAAGTCAAATCTCATGCGAGCTAGACTCAGATTCACCCAGGAATTGACGAAACATAAAAGTTAGTAAATTCGAAAAGATTTTTCCTCGACGGGTAATAACATCAAGTTAGTTACTAGAGCTAGTTGTCACTTAAAAGCTGACAATGGAACTCTTTAACTAGCCACGTAAGCGTGTCTCGAAAAGGATTTGTCTTAGTAGAAATGTACCGTTTCGAGAAACTTTCTGTGGACTTGACCAGGCCGGGTAATAACTTCAAGCTAGTCTAACTAGTGATGTAAGCGTGTCTCGAATCGGTCTTGTTCACTGAAAGTGGATCAATTCAAAATGTGCTCGCTCCTCCCGCATGTGCAAATTTATTAAATACATATGAGCACATGTGAAGGGGGAGCCCTTCATAAGTAAAATATAAAACTCTCAAAGTGTTAAACAAAATGTTTGATAAACACAAACACTTTGAGAGATTTTCAAAGGTTTCAATGGCAATTATAGGATAGTCATGGAGTTATAAGGTGACTAAGGTTAGGAAATAACCGTCCTATGATCTGCCTAAGCCGGAGGGATCTACCCATGGACACCACCAATAGTTAGAACTAGAAGTCCTTAGGTATGATACGAAAAAAAGGAGTAAAGAATGAAAGGAGAAAGAAGGGGTTGAAGAATTAAAAAGAAAAGTAATGAAAAAGGTGAAAAGAAATAGCCCTCCATGTGATTCAACCTTAGGGCAGACACCGGGTTCAACTCATATGCTACTGGTTGTGGCTAAGGCAACACCGGTATTGAAGATAAAGTCGTCATGGACCCAGTGACGCAATGCACTAAACCTTCTTAACCACTCAAGTTCTCTTAAAAGAGCTTGTTTCATTCTCACGGGGAACCAGTGTAATCTATCGACTTATCTCTTAGAGATAGTTGATATTGAAGCAGGAGACCCCTCCCTAGTCTCCGTATAGGAAACCTAAGTGAGCACTTATCGAGTCTAGAGCCATGAGATACATCAAAGATCTCTTAGGAACACTTAGTATTTCTACAACTGGTGTTCTACATCAATGGGCACCAACTGTAAATTATCGAGTCCTTCGCAGATCTTAGCAATCTGCCGAGAACGTTTATGAGAGAATTACATATGTATTTCTCAATGATTGAACGAAAATTCCTGCCAGGGTCAACATCTAACTGCCCTGACAGCAGGTCACTTCGGTAACCCCACAAGGGTTACGCTTAGTGTTCGTGGTGGTTCTTGAGCGATCTACAGTCGTGGAGTGATCCCCAGCGACTCACCCAGTCATTGAGCTACCTAGTAGGTCTCGTAAGCTCCTTCGGGAGTATCTGATATGGGAACGGCCTGGATAAGGATTAGAAGGAGTCTTCACAATATGCTGTTGACAAGCTCTAATTCCTTATCTGTAAGTACCGGTTGATTATTGCTAACTGTTTACTTGCAGGTACATCTCCTCCATGATGGTAGATTCCAGCATGCTTATACATACATCTTGAAGCAAATGAACGCTCCCCCAAAGATCTTAGCACCACAAAGTTCAAAGAAAGATTCTACGCCAAAAAGAAGAATCTGCAAAGTATAAAGTCTAAAGATCCAAGTGTATGCAAAGGAACTTCGTGCTTTCATAATTCAAAGTCCAAAGATGTATGAGCATGTTGGAATGGCGGACAACCACCACAGACACCGAAGGGACGATCGGCAGACAACTTCATAACATGATCACCATCTCATCAACTAAGAAGGAAGTACAAAGAACGATGAAAGATTTTTCTAACTATTTTTGAGGACGTCGACTACAAAGTCAAAGTATAGGAAGATGACGACGTCAAACAACCTTTGATGACCGACCCTTAGGGGGAGATTGTTGGGAATAGACTTTATTATTTCAAGTGTCGGTCATTGAGTTTTGGTATAGGTTGCATTACTTAGTTATAACGTTAGTTATTTTATAAGTTTTGTAAGTTTTATGCTTGGTTTATAGGTTTGGATAAAGTCTAAGGGCTAAGTATGTCATATTGTCTAAGTTTAGAGAAGCCCTAATCCTTACCTATAAATAGCTATGTATTTTTGAGGTTGGTTGGTTCACTAGTAAGGTTATTTGTCTCATATTTTCATTAGGTGTTCCTTCCACTCTCTCTCTCCACTTACTTTCTCTCTCTAGAATTCTTAAGTGATTATGTTGTAGAAATGGTGACCTAACACAATGTTTTAAGACATTATTTATGTCAACACTTATTATGAAATCTGAGACAGATTTGGGACAGAGTTTTGATGCAAAACTAAGTGGGGTCCACTAGTCCAATGGTCAAACTATTGGTCAACTTTCAAACACTGGTAGGAGGGGGTTGTAAGGGCCCAAGTATGAGGTGTGGGACCCACTGGGGTGGCCACAAATTAACACCAAAGGTGGTGGGGTGAGGGCTGAATTGAGTGCACAGGGCAAATGGCTTGCCCTGCAGGTCAGTTCCAAGGGTATTTTAGTCCACAAAAAAAATCACAAAAATATAACAACAATGGAAATCACAAGTACAGCTGGTAGACTAAACACACAACAAGTTTCAAACTCTAAATCACAACACAAAAATCTATAAAAATCTGGCTAGTTTAGGAAAATTCTAAGATCATGCTTTTTGACTTTTTAAGAAAACTAGCAAAGTTGACTATTATGAATTTTGGATCAATCCTACTCACTGATCATGATGTATTAGACTGAATTAAGGTTAAATTGATCAATAATATCAAAATATGGACTCAGTAGCATGAACAAGGAACACAAAATTCCAACAGATGACAGATTGGGTGAGGTTTAAGTTGATTTTGACTTTTGTTCAAAGACCAATGGTATTTTATGGTTCCATAGACCTAACAGACCCTGGTGTGATATGTTGTAAACATAGTGAACCACAAAAACACAGCTAAGCTCAGGTAAATCACAAATCCAAACACCCCTTTATACACACTGATTTTGAGTTTTTGAGATAAAGAGCAACACAGATTGATGCTATCTATTCTAAACCATTTTTTACTAGTTGTAAGGTATATATAAGCTGAGAAACACAACCTTTTACCACTACCACTACTTATACTACTTTATACTAATTTTGCTCAAAATGACAGTTGATACTAAATTAAGGAATAAAACAAATTCAAGTGATCAATGACCAATTAATAAACTAGAAACTGACTTAAATAACACAAATAATCACAAATGAGCATTCACTAACACATGATTAACAAGAAACAGTAAAGTGAGAAAAAACAAGGAATTCCTTACAAAAGCTTTCCTGCTAACTGATATGAACCAAGAACCAAGTACTCACTTATATGACTCCCATGAGTCCCTATTACCAGGTCCATCCATTATTTAACTTGCTCCATGCTTTGTCCCTACTTTTCATTTATTTTTTTTATTTTCTGTTTGTTTTTTTTATGTTTATTATTTGATGAAACTGAAAATGCAATGGAAACTTTAATTTCTGAAACAATACTTATATTAATACTGAAAGAGTTAAATCACAACTGAGCATTTGATTGAAATTAAAAGTACAATACTTGAAAAATTAAATAAAAATTACAAAAGCTAGCTAAACTGCTCCACTGCATCTCTTCCTTTTTATACACTCCAATTAGGGTTTTGAGTGACCCTTGTCTCTTTCCCAGCTGCAAAACCAACCATAGGATCAAAAGGAGTAATCTTGGCCGTTCAAACTTTTGGCGCCAAAGTATCTTTGTCTGTTTCTTGAAGTAAATTGATGCCAAGGGTGTTTTTTTTGGACTTTTGCTTTTGGTTTGGAGTACAAGGGGGCTTGAGTGTAGCAGAGGTGAAGGTAGTAGGGGTGATGATGGGGGGGGGTTGGCTGGTAGCAGGCTGAGGTGGAAGATTGGTGGTCAAAGGTTGGGGTGGTCAAAAGACGGGGTCAAAGTTTGGGGTGGTTTTTATTATTAAAAAGGGTGAGATGGATTGGGCTTGAAGGTGGGCTGAGGGTGTGGTGATGGAGGGATAAGGTGATGGAGTGGGCTGGATGTTTTGGGTTTGGAGTTTGGTTTTGGTTTATAATAATTTAGGGTGTCCGTTTGGTTAAGTAATGTACACAAGGACCATTTTTGCATTTTATCAAAACCAAGGGGCTGAAAGTGTAAATTCTACCAAAGTATCACAAGGGCCATTCATGCAAAGCTTAATATTCCCAAAAACCATTTTTGCAATTTTTTTTTATTTTGAAAAATTCCCAGGGACTATATTTGCAAATTTCCAAACTCCAGGGACCAAACATGTAAATTTTCCAAAATTTTCACCCAAAGTCTGTTTTTGATAACTTTTGATTTTTTAAGGACTTGGGTTGACTTTTCTTTCAAAATAAATGCATAGGGACTATTTTTGACAAATTTTGAAACTTGGGGGACTGAAACTGCCAATATTGCAAACTTTGATCGTTTTTCATTTGTTTTTGCTCGTTTTGCATTTAAAACACATAAAACACAATCCCTGGGATAATTTAAGTATTTTCATGACTTTTCGATTGTTTTTGTATGTTTTGGCAGTTTAAATACGATAAAAATGATGAGTGTTTGCGCACTTATCATTAACCTGAAAATGTGAATTGTTACAGGTCCCAGAAGAAAAATTGCAAAAATAAAACAAGGCTTGATTCTTGAAGCCAAGGTGGGGGAGTGTAAGTATGAACAAGTTTCTAAGCCTCAATCCCAACACACAATTCTAACTAATTCCCACAAAAAATAGGATTTTCTGCCTAAGGGTCACTTTGACTTTTTAAGAAAACTTAGCATTTTGACTTTACTGAGTTTTGATCTTTATTTTATGAATGGTAATGATGTTTTAAGACCTAATAAGATTGAGATAAGCTATATGACTAAATTCTAAACCTAGATGGTGAGTATGACACCCTAACACTTAACAGTTAACCATTGAATTGCCATGAACTAGGATTTTGACTTTCTGAGGTCAAGGCCTAAATTTGATGGCTATCTTGCACTACTAGGACCTAATGTGATATGCCTAAGTGAGATTTAGCCATTAAACATCACAAATGCACAGGGTACTCCCCTGTGCCAAACACCCCTTAAAAACTGTTTTGAAGGTTTTGTGAGGCAAACTCACAACCTAAACCTTAAACATGAAATCTAAGTTTATCTTAACACTAAATTAGCATAAATGAACTGAAATAAGTACTAAATTACCTAAGCTACAGTAGATTACAAAAATTTAAGAAAGTGCTTACAGTGAGATCATGTGAACTTCAAACCAAGAACAAGTACACAAACCTAGCCTACAGCCTCCCTGAGGCACTTAAACCATATAAACATCCATTACAACCATGCTTCCAATTCTCTGCCTCTTCCACAGGGATTTTTATTTTCAAACCAATTTATTTGGTATTTTTGGAAATAACTGTGAAACTAAATAAAACACTTAGTGAACTTGAATAAGCTTATAAATAAGTTAAAATGAGATCACAAGAGTACTGATTACAAGCTTTTGTCAATTACAAATAGAATTCAGACCAACACTTGGAAATTTTGCTTAAACTGAAATTTAACTTAGAACTTGATATCAAAGGGTAAAAATTAGTTTCAATTATACTGAAAACTCTTAATACAATAACTCTTAACTGAAAACTACAATGATTTTTGATAATTAATCTAATTCGATAAATTAATCTACATTACTACTATTCTAAGCTATCTAATACATATATCTCCTCTTTTCTTTGACTTAAATAGCTCTTGGAGTGTTCTTCTGACTTTCCCACACCTCTCTGAGCCCTTGGATGGTTTGAATTGATCTCAGCCGTTTATATTAAATTTGGCGGGAAAAATATTTTGAGTGGGTTTGGTAAGTTACAGGTGGGATATTAATGAGGGGATGAGTAGGAGGGGACATGTTGATGGGGAAGGTGAGGGCTTGGTGAGATAATTAATGGAGGAGGGGGGATATGGAGGGAACCAGGGAGCGGGTTTTGTGGAGGTAGGGGTGATGAACAGTGGGTTTGACTGGGGGTGTTGACCGGGGTTATATTAAAAACGGGGGAAGGGTTTTGGGCCATGGGGATTGGGCTTGGGGTGGACTGTGGATCAGGCTTTGGAATTGGGTTTGGTTATTTGGATTAAATAAAACAAAGGGTCCATTTGGTTAAGTTATATCACAAGGACTAAATATGCAATTCAACCAAACAAGAGGGGCTGATCATGTAATTTTTTGAAAATAGCCACAAGGGTTAAACATGACATAAATGAATAGTACAAGGTCCCTTAATGTTTATTTTCCATAATGAAATACCCGGGGACCAATTATGCCAAAATCCAAACATGAGGGACCAAAATGTAAATTTCTCCAAACTTCACACCAATGACTAAAAATGACTTTTGTAACTTCCCAAGTACCCAAAATGATTTTTCTTTCAAAAATATCCCACCAGGGACCAACCTTGCCAATGTTTGAAACTCCAGGGACTAAATTGCAAATTTCCAAAAGTTTTGAGATTTTTCACCAAAGGACCAAATATGACAACTTATGATTTCAAAAGGACCTTTGGTGATTTTTCTTTTAAAATATGTGCTCAGGGACTATTTTTGCCAATTTTTGAAAGTTGGGGGACTGAAACTGCCAATTTTGCAAACTTTGTACGTTTTTCATCTGTTTTTGCTCATTTTGCATCTCAAACATATAAAACACAATTTTGAAATATTTTCAGTATTTTGATGCATTACTGAGGGTTTTTGTATGTTTTGCAGTTCAGATTTGACAAAAAATAATGAGTGTTTAAGCACTCATCAGCATCTATAACTAATGAACTAAGTTTTCAAGGAAGTTAATGGGCACGGTCCGCACGGATCATGTAATACACGTATACTTTATGCATATCAGGAGCCACAGTTGGAATCACTGGTGATGCAATCAGCAAGGCATAAAAATGTAGAAATATATGTAGGGCATTGTATTAAATCATGTCCCCAATTGGCGTAACCATGTTTCGGTATTTGTACTTTTGCAACCTTATATTCCAAGATATTTAGGTGCATGTTATTTTCTTGAAGGAAGGTCATGCTTATTTAATTTGCTTACTTGAGGCTCAAACCGTTATAGGGTAAAGAAACATTGCATGCTTGTCTTCTTATTTAATACTGTTTGTATACTCTGAACATTTGAAATGTATAAATTACATGCCATAGGTAGTTTTTTTTCCGAAAGTTTTGGAAACATGAAAGCAACAAACAAACTCTTTTCTTGCTTTTATCTATTTTGTAATGGTATATTTAACACATGCGATATTTGTATTACTTCGTTAATGTAAAGCTTACACCTTTTCTGAACTTGTTGTTGGTTATCGCGTACCCAGAATTTTCATCTAATATATTCTGCAAATGGTTTAGGGTGGTTTTAAAGAAGTTTCTGTGAGGATTATGAAGGAAATCGTCAAGCGGAATAACAGTTGCCAGGTTTGTTGTGGCTATAACTCTATTTAATCGAGTTATAGTCTTTGTTTTTTGTTCTGACTTGTACAAACACAATTCACAGGTGCTACTGTTTTCTGCTACCTTCAATGACGTTGTGAAGGCGTTCGTTACAAAAATTGTGAAAGAATTGTTTGTAAATAAAGAATACAACCAATTATTTGTTAAGAAAGAAGAACTATCTTTGGATTCCGTGAAGCAATATAAAGTGAGCGTACCTGATGAGCTTTCGAAAATAATGGTCATTAAGGACAAAATTATGGATTTAGGTAAAAAAGTCGGGCAAACAATTATATTTGTGTGCAAAAAAGAAAGTACTGGTATGTTACGTAAGGCACTTGTTAAGTATGGTTATGAGGTAACGACAATTCATAGTTCTAAGACACAAGAAGATAGAGATAAGATTGTTAAGGAGTTTAAAGCTGGGTTGACACATGTTTTGATTTCAACGGATGTTATTGCTAGAGGGTTTGACCAATCACAGGTTTGCATCATATCTTTGCTTTCCCCTCTTTCTAAATTTCTCGTTAGTTTTTATCTTATAATTATGCAATTTTTTTCTGTTGTATCAGGTTAATTTGGTGGTTAATTATGATCTTCCAGTAGTACATGGTAATCAAACGCAGCCTGATAATGAAGTATACTTGCACCGTATTGGTAGATCGGGAAGGTTTGGCCGCAAGGGTATGTTTCTTATTGATGCTTTTTCTCTTTTTCTTGAGATTAATCATTTGTTGCCAGCTAGGAGTGGCAAGCTGAGTAGGTCGGGTTATGTTGTCCTGCACACATATTTTTTTTCATTTGTAAAACTTTTTCTTAAATACATGTTCCTATTGTGCTAACTACGATACAAAAACTGTATCGTTACATTAATAATCTGGATTTCTGAATACAAGGATTTAGGATTTTGTATGCATAAAAAATGCATTCCGAGTTCCAAGTTCTCACACATGACACAACTATGAGATCCCAGTCCCATCTTTGATTCTGCTCACATCATTTAAGACTTTCCAAAAAGGGCTATCACAAACTAGAAGACCCACGTTATCCGTTTTGGTTTTTCAATCTTATTATGAAACGGTGTAATAGATTGCAGGAGGACCTTGTGCATGCTTTATTAATAATGCTATTAGTGACATGCCATAATTTGCTTATCACTCCCAATGTCCTAAAAAATGCAACGGAAGACTTCAAAAATATATTGTAGTCGATAGAAATGCTTCAAATTGGTCAAATGTCTTTCTTGTCCCGTCATCAAGAACGAAATGAGCGAAACTTGTAGGCCAAAACTGATGTTGCAGATGTCGTCATAATACTGATTACAAATGGACTCACTATATGGTATTCTTTCTAACACTGTATATGGTGACAGGAGCTGTATTCAATTTGCTGTGTGGTGAAAGTGACGAGAAAATCATGGAAAAAATTGAGAGGCATTTTAACCATTATGTTGCCGAGGTAAATATTTCTTCACTACTTTTACGTAATATTTGATGCAACTCTACATCTTCAATAGTTTCCATATTATGTTTTTGGCATGATAAAGCAATAGTCTATCTGATATGTTTGTTAACGCCTTAATGATAAAATAACAACTATTGTTAGGAATTTTCAAATCTCTTAATTTGATACAAGGTTATGAGAGTGCAGACGGTAATAATATTACGACGACATGTTATTGACTTGGTTTATATTTGAAGTTGGGGCTCTAGGCTAATAATAATTTTGTTTGGTCAAAGAAAGATTTCTCATGTTAGTGTGCGATATTACATTGGCTCATTAAATGTACAAATTTTGTAGGTAAGATCTTGGACAAGCAACGAAGATTTTGAAAATGCCTTGAAGAAAGCTGATTTGATGTAAGGTTTTGATACCGGTTCTTATCGTAAGCTCGTGATCCAATCATTTATAAACACAATGGCAAAGCTAGCTAGTTGAGTTGCACTGCAGCATGATGTTTACTTGTTTAAAATATGGAACTTGAAGGTCAACCTATGGAATAAACTGCTACTTTATTTAATTTTGTGAAGTAGTTTTTGTATTGGTTGGTTGAGATTTGAGATGTCAGTTTTGTTTACAACTAGAACATTCTTGTTCTTTAAATGCTTTTGGTTGTGATGAAAGGAGTCTCCTAGAAACTCCATATAGTTATTTCAGTTAGACATACATCTATGTTAATGCGGTTCATTGCAAGGAGCTCTCGGGCTTCAAGTACAGGCATGATATGGTTAGGGACGTCCTTTTTGACATATTTAGGCATGCCGGGATCTCTGTAAAGAAAGAAGCACCTGTGAACTTTTTGACTGACCCAATGGATGGAAGATCCACACTCAGATCGGCAGACGTTTTGGTTTTTGGGTGGGTTGGAGGGAAACATGCGTGTGTGGATCTAACCGGGGTTTCTCCTCTTGTGGGGTTGAGTAGTCGGGGTTTTACAGTAGGACAGGCTGCTTTGAAAGCCGCCTCGTACAAAGTGGCAAAACACGAGAAAGCGTGCATTGAAAATCAGCATGTTTTTATTCCTTTCGCGTTTGATACTTTTGGTTTTCTTGCACCTGAGGCAATGGAGCTACTCAACAGAGTTCAACGTGCTATGCATAGTAATGTTGTAACACCTAGATCCACAAATGTCGTTTTTAAGAGAATTAGTTTTGCAATTCAAAAAGGGCTAGCGGCACAGCTTGTTGCTCGCTTGCCTCCCACCACTATGTAAATTCAATTCATAAACAATATATGAAGTTAATTAATTGCTTGTCAATGAATAAACAAATTTTGGGATTTCCACTTTTCTAATAAGTTGACTATTGGAACAAAAGCTACCAAAGAACTTTGGTATACAGGGTTTATAAAGTTTATGTGTTGTAGATTGTACTGTGCTACACTAATAACGAAAAGGTTCTTAACAAAGAGTTCTTGACAAAAAGAGCCTAGGCGGTTTAAGGGGTGTTAACGAGCTATTCGAGCTCGAGCTCGTTTAGCTTAAGTTGAGCATGATAATTTTAGAGCTCGAGTCGAGCTCAAACAAAATGTAAAGCTCGAATAATTTCACGAGCCGAGCTTTCAAAACTAGTATATAGCTCATCTCAAAACTAGTATTTAGCTGGACTCGTTCGAAAGCTCGTTTATTTCTTCAAGCCAAGCAAGCTACTCGAGCTAAACAAGCCAAACAAACTATTTGATCTAAATATTTAGTTTCAAAATATTTTGATTGTAAATTTTTTATTACTATTGGTATTATAAGTTAAATTTAAAACCAAAACTAAAGTAGGGATTTGGCCTAAACCGTTTGGTGTAATTTACTTTAAATATAAATATAAACAACAATAGTAAAATTGAGCTTTTGTTTTTATATATCTCACATTGTTTTTCTTTTGTTTCACACATCCAATGTAGAATTTGAAATAAAATATTTTTCTTTTCTTTTTTCATTTAAACTTACAAACATTACTTAGATTTTTAATATATATGAATAAGTTAATCTTAATTACTTTTAGTTATGAAGGGAATAAATTGTTACTCACATATATTAATCAATCATAAACTGTAATTGTTAACATTAGTTTTATGTCAGTTAAGTGTTTTATAAAAAAATAACAAATATGTATAATAACTCTTAATCAAATATATAAATGAATTAAATCTAATCATAAATAACACTAAATAAGAATTATGAATTATTAACGAAACTAGCTCGTATGGCTCACATGATGTTGAGAGTTATATCGAGTTTTGTGAACAAAAATACAATATATGTATGTATATTGTATATGAAAGATTCCCTTTTATGATTCACAACAGACATACGATTAAATTCATATGTGTGACCACATGTGACATATACATATGAAACTTAAATATGTAGACGCATAGGACAAGTACGTATGAAAGCCAAATATGTATGAACACACACATTGATACATATAAAATACATAAGTGTGACCAATATTTACATATAAAGACACATATATGATATAAACTCATTGTGAGGTTGCTAAACACAATAGGTCCATGATTCTTAGACGAAATAACATAAACAGCGTTATAATCTCCAATCTATTTGATGACGAAACATGAAGATTGTTGTTGGTAATATTCTTGTAGAAACTCTTATTCTGAGTTTAGTTATGATAATTCTTACACTCATTTAAATCATGTTAACTAGTTGCTAGATTTATAATAATGGTTTATTGATTTTAATCCTTTACATGTGAATACAAACGTGTTTACACATACACATACAATGTCTCTCATATTAGCATTTAAATAGACAAACATATGTATACATTCTTACATATGATACGCACATATACTTACAAGACATATGAAGGTACATGAATATACATACTCACACATAAATGATTTTTGTTAACGACTCAAAAAATTCATAATTTACTTAATCTCATTAAATAATTTATGATATTGACTCTAGCCCAAATAACAAAATTTACTCAGCCATTTTCATGAAACGAGCTTACGAAATTATGTACTTGGTTATACTCATTCTAAAATCATGTATATAGAAAGAAGTAAAACATGGCCAATATTAAATTGGATCAAGTGGTGGGCCAAGATGGTGGGTCGTGTGGAAACAATGATAGCATCAATGACACTTACCTACAACCAGGTAACACAAACGTAAATTGCAATTTTATACAGAGTGATGATGTGAACGATCGCGAACAAGAAGAGTCGATGGTTAGAAAAGATAAAAGGGAGATGTCACCAACTAGTTCGATGGAGATAAACGAAGCAAAGACGAAGAAGAAAAGAAAGGCATCACACGCTAACATGATTGAAGAGAACATGTTTGACAAAACGTTCAACCAAGGCACGACACTTGATGGAAAATCGAATTACAAAATGAACGTGGGCAGAAAGAGTGTGAGGAAAGAGAAAGAATTGGCTAGGAAAGTTGGGGTGGAAGGCCTAGGTGATCACAAAAAAGGTATCTCGGACGCTTATAAGGAGTTTCACGAAGTCGAAGGGGATAGTAGTGAGGTGTTTAGATTCGGCGAGAAACGTGAAGGAAACGTATATAATACTAAATGGGAGATCAGTAGAGAACAAGTTATGGAAGTGGGAGAGATGATAAGGTGTCGTGGATTCATGCTGAAAAAGAAAGGGTGGGTTAAATATGAAGCTGCTATCATTAAATATTAGGGGAATGGGGGAGAGTGGAAATAAAGGATGGGTTAAATCAATTAATAAAAACGAAAAACCGGATGTGAAGGAAACGTAGATAATACTAAATGGGATATTAGTAGAGAACAAGTTATGGAAGTGGGAGAGATGATAGGGGTGTCATGGATTCATGCTGAAAAAGAAAGGAACCAGGTTGTTGATCGGCTGTGGAAGATATTGGAGGAATTGTTGGGTCTCAGGCCCAATAGGTTCCTGGGGTATGATTTTCACCTTTTTTTTGTTTTATATAATGTAATTATGAAGCTGCTATCATTAAATATTTGGGGAATGGGGGAGAGTGGAAAGAAAGGATGGGTTAAATCAATTAATAAAAACGAAAAACCAGATGTGATCGGGATACAAGAAACCTAAATGCAATATAGTGGACAGCGTGTGGGTTGAAGATATATGGGGTGGAAACGGGTACGGGTACGCCCAATTACCTGCAAATGGGAATTCGGGAGGGATAAAACTTATATGGGATACGAGGACATTAACGTGTAAAGAAGCAATTGGTGATGAAAGTTTATTGTGGTAAGGGGTTCATGGAAAGGAAAAGATGAGGAAGTGTTTCTGGTATGTATTTACCAGCCACATGTGACTCGGAAAAAAGCATCATTATGGGATAGGCTAACGAGGTTAATGAGTAGATGGCAAGGAGCATGGTGTATATTTGGGGATCTAAACGTAGTAAGAAGCGGCGACGATAGAATTAATTCTCAAGTAAATCTGAAGGAGGCAAGTGATTTCAATGAGTTCATTAACAATACAAGGTTGGTCGAAATCCCTACGGGGTGGTAGGAAATTCACAAGGATAAGTGATGACGGGTTGAAATTTAGCAAGCTAGATAGATTTCCAATGAATGATGATTTTTGCAATTTGTAGGGAAATTTATCGGTTGTGGCTTTGGATCGAAAACTTTCAGACCATTGCTCGATCGTGTTAAAAGATGTGGAGTTGGACTTTGGACCAAAACCTTTCTGTGTCTTTAACGTTTGGTTGGAGGAGGCGGATTTCATGTACATTGTCGAGGAGGCTTGGAAGAAAGAAGTAAAAAGTATGACCGGATTGTAGGTTTCGAGATAAATTAAAAAATGTGAAGGCGTTTCTTAGAATATGGAGCAAAGGAAGGTTTGGGGGTTGATGTGTGCTTTTTCACACATCCTTTTTAGCCTTAAATCAGACCAAATACACCAAATACTACCAAATATGCCAAGAGAATGTGTGTTTTTGTATTTGTGTATGTGCAGGTACAGATATGTGAAAAATGGACAAAAACAAAGCAAAAACCGACAAAAACGAGCACGAGAATGGAAAAAGGTTAAAAGCCGAGGTCGGGGATGTGTTTTATAAGCTGGGATCACATTTATACGCTTAACTATATACAAATATGTTTGGAATGCATTATTGTGTCTTGTAGGTAAAAGGGTTCGAATACAAAGGAAAAACGGTGATTTTCGTGAGAGTTTCAACGATGTTTTCACGTTTTACGAGGTTCCAATGAAGTCAAAAATATTCCCCGATCATACCATTGGAAAGAGCACAAAAAAACGAGTCCGGAGGTACAGGTGGTGGTGCTGACATGTCAGTCTGAGGTGGCAGGGAGGAGACCAATGAGGTTGTGACACGTGTGTAAAATGACGCGGAAGGCGTGTGTCAGTACGAGGAAAGCGCGTGTCAGTACGAGGTAGGCGCGTGGCAGGGCGTGGTGCAGTGCGTCAGTCCGAGGAAGGTTCTAGCAGTCCGATCCACCAATGAGAGCGTGACACGTGGCATGTATGAGCTGTATTTGTGAAAGATCTAGACCAAGAGCTCTGCTATATATATGCACATCCGGATCACACATTACACACAATAGTAGTAGATTATTAATATTAGGAGTAGGTGTAGTAGTAGTATTATTTAGAGTAAGAGTAGTATTAGATTATTGTAGTAGGTTAAGCTTAATATTGTAATAGATTAGCTTATTTCAAGTGCTTTTTGTAATCAACTTTTTAGATTTAATATTAATGAAGATGAAGATTTATTTTGAAGATTTGAAGATCATTTTTTCTCTACTTCTACTCTTTCTTTTTCTTTTCTTATCTAATAAGTCATGAAAGCTTATTAGCTTTTTGTGGCTTATTTAGATTTAGCTCATTTAATAAACCCTCTTTTACTACTTTGATTTTAAAAAGCTTTTATAAACTTAGATCTAGCCTTTTTTTTATAAATCATTATTTTACTATTTTGTTTTAAATGTTTTTATAAACTTAGATCTACTTTTTATTTTACAAATTACTTTATAAAAAACCAAAAATATTTGATTTTTATTAGTTTTTCTTTTATTAAAAGTTATCCATTAGATTATAACTCTAGATCTACAATTTTTAGTTTAAAAAGTTTTCATTTCTATTAGTTGTTAGTTTATTTTCATTAAAGTTTGTAGATTTCTCAACCAATAAGCTCTTCCATATCTTATTTGGTCATTATTATTGCTTATTCACCCTAACCTTTTATAAAGTTTTTATTTTTACTAGTTTCTCATCATTCTACATCTAAGGCCGGAGCTTAAGGGTCTTATAAGCTTACTTATTACTTAAAGTTTATAGTGTTTATAGCGTTTATAAAACTAATTAGTGAGTAAAGTCACAAGCTTTATAATCTATTTAGTAATATAAAAGTTTATAAGGAAATAAGCTTTAGTGTTTGATAAGTTTATGAGATCGGGTGGTTTAATTCGTCTCATTTTCGCGGATCGGGTTTTAGTTTCTTTCCTTTTTCAATTTTTAGTTTAAATAATTAGTAGTGAATTATGTTTAAGTTTGTTAGAATTATTATTGATGCTAGCTTAATTAATATGAGTATTGAGTAGATTGTTTTTATGCTTGTTGAGTAAATTGTTATGTGAATTAAGTGTGGTTTTATAAAAGTTAGACAATGTATTGATTAGTGATTCTAAGTTACTTGGATTGAAATTTTGGTTATTTGAGCGGACAAAAGCCGTGAAAATAATTGGGTTTTAATTTAGATATTGATATCTCTTTATAAATTATTTTCAAAATAAACCAACGTTGTGAGAAAACGATTATTTATAAAAGATATTTGTTGAGTTTGTTAGACTCCTTGGACCGTTTTGAGTACTAGGGTTAAACAATAACAATGATAATAACATGCAGCGGAATAAGAATAAATCAAAGTTATTGACACAAGGTTTTTCTCAATCGCCTCCAATTATTATTTGATCAGAATAATAACGTGTTACCTAAATATAACAGGGATCTAAGACACCTCATACCTTA
>JARVZY010007976.1:0-20971 GCA_030686995.1 Artemisia argyi | reverse complement strand
CTTTTGAAAAATATCAATGATGAGTCATTTGATAAGTGTGAGTCTTGTATTTCTGGGAAGATGACTAAGAAACCTTTTCATAATAATATGGAAAGAGCTTCAGATCTACTTGGTTTGATACATACGGATGTGTGTTGACCACTTAGACATGTGTCAAGGAGAGGTGCTGTTTACTTCTTAACTTTTACAGATGATTTCAGCCGTTATGGTTATGTTTATTTACTTAAGCATAAACATGAGGTGTTTGAAACATTTAAAGTTTTCAAAGCAGAAGTAGAGTTGCAATTAGGAAAGAAGATTAAAGCTCTTTGTTCTGATCGAGGTGGTGAATACCTTAGTCAAGATTTTAAAGATTTCTTAACTGAGAATGGAATTGTCCAGAATCTCACATCTCCATATACTCCACAACAAAATGGTATATCTGAGAGAAGGAATCGTACATTGCTGGACATGGTTCGATCAATGTATAATCTTACTAATCTTCCTTTGTCTTTTCGGGATTATGCTCTTGAATCAGTTGTTCGTATTTTGAATGGTTCCCACAAAGAAGGTTGATAAGACACCATATGAGATGTGGACCGGAAAAGCTCCGAACTTGTCTTATTTAAAGGTCTGGGGTTGTGAGGCGTATGTTAAACGTGACTCACAAGATAAACTCCAACAAAGATCTGTAAAGTGCATTTTTGTAGGATACCCAAAGGAAACAATGGGTTACTACTTTTACTACCCACCTGAGAACAAAGTGTTTGTTGCTAGGTATGGTGACTTTCTTGAAAGTGATTTTGTAACTCAAGAAGTCAGTGGGAGAGTATATGATCTAGAATATGATCTAGATAATGCATTACCTTCAGAAAACACTAGTACACTTCCTGTAGAACCTGAAAGTCTGGGTCCTCCACCGGAAGTTGAAGTAGTTCCCATTTGCAGATCTTCAAGATCTGTGAAAGCTCCTAACCGTCTATGTCTTAATGTAGAGGTTGATGAGCATTTACTAGGGGATCTTAATGAACCTACCAGTTATAGAGCTGCCATTAATAGTCCTGAAAAGGTTAAATGGAAAGCTGCTATGAATGGGGAAATACAATCCATGCATGATAATGAAGTCTGGGAAGAAGTAGACTTACCTCCTGGTGCCAAGGTAGTTGGGAGTAAGTGGCTCTACAAGATTAAGACTGACATGGATGGAAATGCACACACTTATAAGGCTCGTCTAGTTGCTAAAGGTTTTACTCAAACTTTTGGAATTGATTACGAGGAGACTTTTTCTCCTGTAGCAGACATAAGAGCTATAAGGATTCTCATAGCTATAGCAGCGTACTATGACTATGAGATATGGCAAATGGATGTAAAAACCGCTTTCTTAAATGGTCATCTAGATGAAGACATCTATATGGCACAACCAGAAGGGTTTGAAAATCCAGAGACTGGAGGAGCAGTAGACTGGAGGAGCAAGAAGCAAAGTACAATTGCGATGTCTGCAACAGAAGCTGAATACATTGCTGCTTCAGAAGCTGCTATGGAGGCTGTTTGGATTAGGAAATTCGTTTCAGGGCTTGGTGTTATGCCTTCAATTGAATTACCTATTAATATGTATTGTGACAATTCTGCTGCAATCATATTTGCCAATGAACCTAGAGTCATGAGAGGCACCAGACATTTTCTACGGAAGTATCACTTCGTTCGTGAAAAGGTTAACGAAGGTGAAATAAATCTGCTGAAAGTTCACACAGATGATAACTTAGCTGATCCATTCACTAAGGCTTTGGCGAAAGAGAAGCTTAATGAATTGGCCAATGGAATTGGGCTTAAATTAGCTAGTAGTTTCATGCATAACTGTGATTAGTATTTGGATAAAGGATATTGTAAACAATTATTATTTTAATGAAATAAAGTATGTTGGTATGTTTATTTCTATTGTTAATTATTGTTGTCCTATTTTTGCATG
Organism: Artemisia argyi; assembly: GCA_030686995.1. Classification (NCBI taxonomy): domain Eukaryota; kingdom Viridiplantae; phylum Streptophyta; class Magnoliopsida; order Asterales; family Asteraceae; genus Artemisia; species Artemisia argyi. The sequence goes on along the minus strand of JARVZY010007976.1, from coordinate 19,026 downwards.
TTTAAATCCATGAATAAATGTTATTCTAAATTGTCCGTTGTCAGTTAATAATATAGGAATATTATTAAATTAAGACAAATCTGAAGGTTGGTATAATATACTTAAAGTATATTGATGCGTAGTCATGCCATTTCAGACGATATTCGATGATACTGAATATAGGACTTATCCCAACTATATGATGTTACTTTATGGATCTTGTCATTAAGTAAATCATAAGAAGTTATCCTTAGACTTGAGATACAAGATAACGGTCATGAATGTAGTACATTTTTGTGGAACAACTTAAAGCTATACGTAACTGGTAGTCATAAGGGTTGTTTTCGGAAGTGTTATAAAGTTTGTGTGTTTTGCTTGTAATCAATAAAGAATTAGTTCCTTCAAATTAATTTTTGGAGTTTAATACTGCTGGGCCCCTCGTAGGGTTGTCAAGGTGTTTGCGTGGCCACGCCCAATGTCTTTCCTGAAAGGTTCAGAAGATTTGGTAATCTTGTCAATTTCTAACAACGAGAAACAGAATGGTTAAATAAGGAATGGCCTAGATCCATATCCTTATTAACATGGTATTAGAAACAAAGGGATAATAATAATGAGAAATCATTAAAAGGTTTTCCAGGAGCCTTACTCGAGTTGTACTAGAGGCATCGGCGTGTTGCAAGACGCTAACCGATGTGATCACACTATTATGATATGTCTAAGTGGGAGCTGTTGGTTTTATAGACATTATAATAATAGTCGTGTGTTAGGATCAAACTCGAGATCACGAGATTGCACACAATACGTATGAAGAGAAAAAGAAATAATTATTTATAAAATGTTATAAGTAATTATTAATAAACACAAAACTAGTAATAGTAATTAGTATTTAATGATAAATGACTAATGACCTATTAACGAAGATTAGGAAAGTAATACTAAGGAAAACTTGGAAACAAGGGAAGGTTCCGGAATCCCCTAGGGGGACTCCAACCGATCGGCCAAGGGAGGAAACCCACCTCCTTTGTGCCTTGAGCTCCAAGTTTTGATTAGTATATAAGCAAACCCAAGATGCATTGCTTTCTCATAACTAGTACACACACATCTTGGTGTTTTCTCTCCTTTTTCTTGTCCTAGTCGATCCATCTTAAAACAATCCTTAGGGATTCGATTTTCATAGATCAAACAAAGTTTTGTGTTTAATTACTTGCATAAACTTTTTCTTGAATTAGTACGTGTGTACAAGAACGTGAATCAAACACACTATTGTTTGATTTTTGGATTGAATTACAAAAGAGGTAAGGGGTAATTCTTGTAATCCACATAAACCCTAATTAGGGTTCCTGATTGAAGATTGCAATTTGATTCTTGTTCGGGCTAGAATCACAAAGGTATGTTTACTATTTAAATATTGATTAATTAATTACATGTTATTTGATCTTATTATAATTGCTTCCGCTATGCTCACTTGATGTGTTTGGTTTATTTTATATGAATGTCATGATATCATAATTCCAACAAAAACAAAATAAATGTTTTCTATAACAATTGGGACGGATTTATTAAAGATAAATGATGTAAATGTGCAATGTGCAATGTGCAAAGTCTGTGATTTAATATATCTTATGTTATACATTGTTAATTAAATATCTCTTTTCATAGTTAAGTCCACATAATTTTATAACATATAAGTTTTATTTGCATTTATAAGGCACTGTTTTACTTACATCTCATATCTATGTGGGACAATATAATTAAACTAGAATTGAACAATACCAACAAGATCAAAACAAACTTCAAAAGGTGTATAACTTTAGAACTATTATTTTCGTAACATGATGCAAATCTACTTTTAAAATGATATGGTGCAAACAATCTTAAATAAAATATAATGTTTAGTAATTAGTAGGTCTAAATTTTTATAACGTATAAATATTGACATCATGTCTTACTCACTTACAACTATAAGCCACTATCAACCAAGTTATCACATACCTCCATAATATTACCAGCCACCACATACGTATTACCGCAACATCAGGAGGGTAATCTACAGTTTTTGTATGAGTTAGTTTGATAGCGCTTGTTTTTATTCAAATCTAAAATTGTCATCATCTATAAAGTTATTGTATCAGTAAACACAAATTGAAAAAATATTTCTCACCAAAAATTTTAATTGCAAAGTAGCTGTCGCCGCAAAGCACGAGTACTCTGTTATTAAACTTAATACATGCTTAAACACTAATGTACATTATATATTAAAAACTTGTATTTTGAAAAAGGTATGCAAACATTAATATTTTAGTACCTACATTAGTCGAAGGGATCATAACCGTTTTTTAAAAGTTTATTTGTGCGATGAGTTACAATTTCCCCTATATATGTATGTTGGAGGGATTGCAACCGTTTTTTAAAAGTTCATTGGTGTGACTAGTTACAAATGATAGTGTTCAAAGAGTTGTAACAATTTCTTGTTAGAGCCTTCGGTAAGGTAACTTTCGGGGTGAGTTAAGTTTTAACGCAGCAAAAAAAATGGCTAAGTTACCTTATCGGGCATGAAAGTCAAAAGAAAGTTAACTTGGTACGTTAAGGTGACTTCTTTGCTAAAAAAAAAAAAAAAAAAAAAAAAAAAAAAAAAAAAAAATCCCCCCTTTTCTAACGGGGTTGAAATTGAAAATACTAATTGAGGTGGAGGTAAGTTAAGGTGAGTTAAATGTAAGTTATGTTACCGGGGTAGAAAGTCAAGAGTTAAGGTTAAAAGGTATAAGCTGATGTGACGCTGACTTGGCAGTGCGTTAAGTTTTAACCCGGGATGACCTTACCGTGTGCTCTTATGGAGTTTATTATTACATTTATAGCGAGACCTCAATTTTCATTAGTCTTTATGCCCATAAGACTCAACTAAATACATGAGTTGTTATAGAAATACCGATAACACTTGTGAATTGATTTAGATGCACAACAAATAAAATGTTGTTGATAGGTTTGAATTAGCGTTAAAGAAATGATACTTAGGCCTAATTAAATAAATCTAAATAGAGAACTACAAATCATTCTACAAATTGCCCATATATTTAGTAACTAACTCAAACTTTTATATTATTAGGCCTAATCCGCTCAGGGTTTTAGTTGTGTACATCTATGCAAGAGTAGGAATGGCAATGGGGCGGGTTTGGAGCTGGACGGCTATCCGCATTCTCACACCCGATTACAAAAATCATCTCCAAACCCGCCCCAATCCCCATTGGGGATCTTATCGGGGTGCCCCGTTGGGGCAAGTGCTCCTCCAAACCTGCCTCTTACCCCATTGGGGATCTTATCAGGTTGTCTTCTTTGGGTGCGATGCTCAAACAAACTTGTATTTTTCCCCGTTTATTATTGTTTTTACGCTATAAACAATAAAACTTTATGCGATAACTTGAAAAATCGAGAGGCCATAATAAATTAAACATTAGCCTTAATAAGTTTTTAAAAACAATATTAAACATAAAAAATGATAAGTTACCCGTGTCGCAAATCAACTTTTTTAGAATATTAATTATGACATGAAACAAGTTTTCATGATCACAATTTTCAATCTTACAAATATTGAAAAGATTATATTTTTATTAGGTAAATACCAACGTAATACTATATAGATATATTTGTATGTAAATATATTTTCTATTTGGGGGGGGGGGGGGGGGGGATGTTGAGCCCCGTCTTCGCCCCAAACCTAATAAAAATCCATGTTAAGGCTCCGAAACCTGCCTCGTAACCTGATAAGCATGCCCCGCCCCGTCCCAAAAAGTTTGGGTTTCGGGTTTCCCCATCAAGTTCGAGTTTTTTTACCATCCCTGGAGCATCTAATCAAAAAGATTTAAAGGTTAATGACATTTAATAACAACGAACTTTCTCGAATGTTCAAATAATAGTTATGAACCAAAAAGATCACAGTACCCATCAAACTTTGTCTGTTTTGTGTTGATTAAAAAAAAACGTTCTTTACCTCCAAAATCCACATGAGTGACAAATGTACATGTCACGTCATAAAAATCCACGTATGCAATTTAACCGGTGTATCTAGTTGCCCGTCATGCCACGTAAGCAAAATTATGATATAGAGCTAAAATTTGAAAGTTTGATGAGTATTGCGCTATTTTATTGGGTTCATAACTGATATGTGAACATTTGAGAAAGTTCTTTTTTTTTTTTTTTGGGTGCAACGATGAAAAAATATATTATCTCAAAAACAAGATACGGAGTACATGATAAGCATCTAAATCATTGCTAGTGACATACCACAGCAACTGAAATTGGAGCTAAATCAACATACAACAAGCAACTCAAAGACCAACATACAAGCAACAAACACAAACAAATAACAGTGAGCAATTCACCAATTCACTTCAACATTCATTTTTGAAAATTCCCTATAAAAGGGCACTCAGTTTTCCATTTAGCTTCCCATCCTTTCTTGTAGATCTTAAACATCTGAGTGGCCATATCATTGTTTCCTCAATAGTAGGTATCTTTTTATTGTTAACAAGATTATCAACAAGATCATCCTCCTTCTGCCAAAGTAGAAATATATCAGACATTCTTTTATACTCTTCTATCAATACAGCATATTGGTTTTGTGAAGTTGGAACAAGAGGGCATTCAACATTATATTCTTCTTGCAAACTAGCAATTTTGAAGCTAGTTCTCACATCTTCCATAGTTACTTTACTGGGCTTCCCTTCCCTTTTTCCACCCACAGACTTGCCACCCTCAGTTTCCTTTGAAGTTGAAGCTACATCAGCACTAGTCTCTTCATTATATGATAGCACTGGAATACTTATTCTTACTAGTGTCCTTGATACCTTTATCAGAAGCAGTCCCATTGCTTTCCTTTCTTTTATCACTATCCAGCTTCTTGGCATTGACAGTAACACTAGGCTTCTGTTTTGGTTGATATGCTATCTTAGCAGGTTGATTGTTATGTTTAACATTCTCCTTACTCTTCCTCTGAACCACATTAAACCCATTATTCGATTTTCTTATGATTCAATTGCCTCTCTTTTTCAATAGACTCCTTCACATTAACTGGTGTTATCTTACAATTAACCTCATCATGTCCAAAAACCATACAATGTTTACAGACTGGAGGTTTCCAAGAGTACTCCACCTTGACTTTTTTCATACCAATAGTTATGTTATCCTTATCCCTATAACCGATCACAATTTTATTTAGGAATTCCTTTTCCACACCCATCTCAACTATTACCCTTGTGATCAGGCAAAAAGTGTACCGCTTTTAAGGGATTATTTAAGCCCGAATTCGAGATTATTTGATCAAATATTGCCCTAAATCGTTCATTTTGTCATTTTAGGTACTTTTGGAGAGAAATCTGGAAAAGGAAGTACTTTGGACGTTTTTGGAGCATAAAAGTGAAGAAAACGGCAAAGTCTCAAATTTCCTTACTGGAACAGTACTTGACGACGTCAAGCTTCTACACGTGACGGCGTCAAGAGTTACAAAAGAGGTGGATGTGGAAATTATAACGTGACGGCCCAGAAAGTTTTCAAGCTTATTGGCCTGACGGCGTCACCAAGGCCGTCAGGGTCCAAACACACGTGACGGCCCAGAGTGTTTCTCTACATGACGGCGTCAGAAGTGGATCTAGGCAATATGATTTTTATCATGGCGGCGAGTTGACGGCGTCACAAGCTATAACGTGACACCGTCAAGGTGTAAAGTCTATATATAGTTTTCCAATTTTCATTCATTAGTGTGCAACTTTGAGGGAATAAACCCTAGACGAATTTTAACAGCTTTTCAAGGGTTTCAACCCCTTGATTCTTCCATGTTCAATTGAAGATAAGTACTTATTCAAATCATTCAATATGTCTATGTGTTGTGTGATTATATCTTACACTTGTCTTCTCTTTAACATGCTAGGCTAGATCTTTCTTGTGTTTGCTTAGATGTAGTGAAACCTAGATGTTGATTATGGGTTGATTGATTGTTTATAATTGTTACGGATGATTGTATTTGATGTTAGGCTTAAGAAAACTGGCAGACTTCCATTGGTAACTTGCTTGAACGTCTTAAGAAACATGATCGGAGGTGTACTACTATTTTTGGTTGTATTTAATGTGTAAGAGAATTCTAATGATCCCATGTTAGGAGCTTCTAACGGCTCGATATAGGAGTGAAGTAGGATCTTATAGAATTAGGCAATATTGTACACGGCCCTACAACTAGTATTAAGGAATATGACCCGTCACCCATGCAATTGTAACAAGCTAATCAACCTGTAAAAGATATCTAGGGAGTAATGAAATCTAAGTAAACACAACTTCTCTCATTATTGTTTCCACCATATTAGTATAATAGTTTCATTTTCATTTTTGTTATTTTATTTTGATTGCATCCTTAGTTAATTGGGTTAGTTGGCTCGCAACTAATTCCGCCCATTCCTTCAAAACCCGAGATTTTACTTGCTTTCCATAGAATATAAAAATATAAAAAGAATCATCTCTCACCTCTAGACCTAGTTTAGTAGGCTTTCTAATCCTAACGACACTATTCCTGAGTTGAACGATCAATCCCCCGGTACTTGTCACTATACTATACTACAACGATCAGGTACACTGCCTGGTGGGGGTTGTAAGCTTCTCGAGATCCTTTGAGAGGTAAAACCTGTTGCGAGGGCGCAATTCCCACGTATCAAGTTTTTGGCGCCGCTGCCGGAGAATAGTTATTGTCTAGGTTAGGATTTCTTTTTATTAGGTCTACTTGCTAGATTCCTTTCTAGTAAGACTTTTATTTTTATTTTTAGGTCTTCTTTACTCTATCTTATTTCTTCATTTTTTTGTTCGTAACCTTTACCATCTGGCATCATGGAAGGTGGTAACATCTTTGAACCCATCAACCCACCACAACAAAACTACCCACAAAACCCACCACTAGCAAATCAACCTCCTAGGCCCCGAACTTTAGGAAAGCATTTCTGTCCTAGCCACCAAGGCTATCGAAACACCATTGAGCTCACTCAAGGAGCCAATGTGTCCCCCTTGCGATCCGACACCATCCGGTTGGTGCAAAGCGGATGTGCTTTCCATGGACTTCGTTCCGAAGATCCTAATCAACATCTCAAGGATTTCCTTAAAATCATAGATTTCATAGACCTTGATGTTGTAACTAGAGAGTTGACCCGATTACGCCTATTCTAATTCTCTCTACGTGATCAAGCTAGTCAATGGCTTGAACGTTTACCCGCGGGATCCATCACCTCATGGGATGATCTCACCACTCGTTTCCTTGCTCAATTTTTCCCATCGGGGAGAACTAGCAAGCTTAAAAATGATATCTTGATGTTCCAACAATGTCAAGGTGAAACTCTATATGAAGCATGGACTCGTTTCAAGGATTTACTCCAAAAAGTCCCTCATCATGGCATAGATCTTTGGCTCCAAGTCCAAATCTTCTATGACCATATCGATATCTCCACAAGGCGAACCATTGACCAATCGGCCGGTGGCAAGCTACGTGATCTAAGTACGGAAGAATCATGGGAAATCATAGAAGATCTTGCTCTCTATAGCAACGAAAGTTGGAATGATCCCCGTGATTTGAACAAAATGGTCAAGGCAATATCTTTGCCTTCGAACAATTCTAGCACTCCCGACCATAGGATCATGGAACTTGAGGACCAAGTCAAGTTTCTCATGAAATCCTACGAAGTTCCTAAGCCTTCAATCCAAGTGAACAAAATCTCTTCTTCATGCGAATTATGTAGTGGTCCCCATGACACTCGTGATTGCGTGGAACTCCCCGGACAAGCTTTTGCGGATTTCGGATCCTCGTGTACCGACGAAGCGGGAGACAAGTGGTACACTTTCAAACCCGAGCCAAACCCTTACGGTGATTCCTACAACCCTTCTTGGAAAAATCACCCGAACCTTAGGTGGAAACAAAACCAAAACATACCCCAAAACAATTCTTCTAATCCACCTAATCGTTACCAATCAAACGGTCCACCCTCCAACCGTACTTTCAACAACAATCCTTCTAATAACTATGGTAGTACCAATAATCTTGAAGGATTGATGTCCAAATTTATGGCATCTCAAGAAGCTCGTATAGCTAAGTTTGAAACCGAATTCAACCAACAACAAACGGAGATGACCAATAAGATTGACAACTTGTTGAAAGCCCTCAACAACAAGTTCTAACTACAGCTAGGAAGGACACTATAGACACTAATAGCGGAATCCAAATTAAGGACCACTCATCATCCAAACACGTCCACTTTGTCAACGTTGTCACCATTAAGCCAATAGATAAGAATATAGAAGAAAGTGACAAGGATGAAGTTAGAATAGAAACCAGGACTAAGGATGAGGTTAAGGAAGTTGAGGATATTAAGGACGAAAAGTTAGAGGAAGTACAAAATGTAGAAGAATACTTTGATAAGTTACCCACCAAGGAAGAACGGGAATATCACAAGGATCTATTCGATGATCCCGAGACACCATACGTCCTTGGTTCACCCCTTATTAAAGTAGGTGATCCCTCTAACATCAACATACCATGCAACATTGGGCATATGCATGTGTGAAAAGCTTATATCGATCTTAGGTCTCCTATAAACATCATGACTATGACCTATTATAATTGGGTAATGAAGAAGCAACTTGAGTATAGGATGATGCCTAACACGAATTGGATGAGCAACTTTGTAGGAAGAGTGAAAGGATTACATGTCTTTGTAGGAAACTTCACTTTTGTTACCGACTTTGTGATTGTAGAGGATACTCGTCTGGTAATAGATGGTTGCCTAAGTCAAGTAGTGTTCAGAAAACCGTTTGTTGAGGCCTCTAAGATGAGTTTTGACCCGTCCCTAGTTGGATTCAAGGATGAGAACGATGAGATTGCTTACCAAATGCCCTATAAGATTGAACAATACTGTCTTCTATCAAACCTAGAAAAGGAACACAAGCAAGCGGTTTACTATAGGAATGATGAGGATAGACGTAGAGGAGTAGATTATGTCATGAGTAGAATACTCGGTTTCTACAAGGAATGTTTGCAACTAGGTAGATTATGTCATGAGTAGAATACTCGGTTTCTACAAGGAATGTTTGCAACTAGGTCCGGAATACAAAACTAAGATTGGAGATGACCTAGAAAATGTGACCAATGATGAGGTCACGTAATAGCCCGTGACCTTGAGTCTAGCTACAAGACTCGTAAATAAAGAAAAACGCTTCTTGGGAGGCAACCCATGTTTTGTGTGTTTTTATTTTTATTTGTTTGATGTTATTTGCTTTCGTATGAATGTTTTATTTTTATTGTTGGTAGATCATGTTTCAAACTAAAATTGTGAAAATGCTTTATTTTGTTGTTTAACTTCGTCTTAACTTCATATAAAGGTATTTTGCAAAAGCTAAGTGTAAGGGGAAACCCCAAATTTGTTTATAAGAACGAAAATGATCGTGATTCGCCACAATATTAAATGAACATGTATATTAGTAATTGTTAGAGTCAAATGCTTGTATCGAGTCATAATGATGTTTTGCAGGATTTTCCAGGAAGTAGGACATAAGTTTTTCCAGAAATTTTCCGGAAACTTAACATAAAGATTTCTGCAGGTCACTTCTGACGGCGTCAGGGTTTAACACCTGACGACGTCACGTGTAAAATTCTGGAAATTTTGCGAGTTTTGTTTTTCTAACGGAGTCTTAAAGTTTTTATTAATTCTTTAGTTTTATAAACTCCAATAAATCTGCAAACATTCATTCCACAAGCATTATATCTTAAATTGCTTTCTAGGATTTGTTAGTATATATAGATTGCCGCCGATTTTACGCGAGGTTGCCTTGATTGTTTTCTCAGGTTTAACAGGTTATATATGACAAAAAGATGATTTATATTTCTGGAAGGGAAGCTTTGAACGTTCATTTTCTTGGAGGAAGATCTAACCTTGTTAACACACTATCCATATCGAACGAATCAGGGGAGTATTTATTTTCATTCTTTTACCTATTTTACTTTTACATCCTTTAATTGAACATTTGGGACAATGTTCATCCTAAGTGTAAGGGGAGGGTAAATGATGATACCTTATAAGATACTATTGCATTTGAGTTTGTCTGTTCGATGGTAGGTGTGTAATAAAACTAAGAGAAATACTTGTTAGCGTAATTTTAGCGCCAAATTTAAAATTTTTTACAACATTTAGGAGTGAAAATTTAGCTTTAACAAGCGTCTCAAGGATAGGAGTTGTATGACTAGCACAAAACCGTACCATTCAGAAAAATTTTCCACCCAAATATGTGAGGTTCGCCTTTAGATTTGATAGGAAAAGCATTTATTATTAGTGCTTATGAGTGTACCGGTAGTATTTAGATTCTAGAACTTGCGTTAGTGATGCATCCCGAGACCGCTAGTGAGACTACATTCGTGTAGTAGGATTTACTACATGATAAGAGGCATTAGGATCACGCTTGTGTTTAAACCCGTATCATAATTACTTGACCATTTAAGTCATATTACTTGACTAGTAAAGTCAATTAATTTTTCCCAAACCATTGCGTTGTACTCATTTTTAGTACACGATACCCCTAGTACACCCCTCCGAGCCTATCTTTTTCGTTTCTAACTTTAAGCATCTTACTTAAAGGAAGAATTTGTTACAACCCACCCAAATGTGCAACCAAATCGCCTTAGCCTTCCGTCTATGCACTCATCTTTAGTGCATTATTGTTACATGTTTAAACCCTTAGTTAATTATCTAATTGATTACATGGTTGCTAAGTCGAGTCATATCTTGTACATATTGTTTTGGGATGATTGGGACTCATGGGTAAAGTACTGGTGTTATGGAGTAATGGGGAAGAACATCATATATTACCCCCATATGTGCGTAAATCTTAAAAAAAAGGTACTCCAAGTGTTTGAATTATCTTGATTCGAGTCATTAGAGTAGTTTATTGTAAAGTATGTAAAAATTCAAGTGTAAGGGGAATGTACATTCCCTATGATGTATTATTTTGGATGATAGGGTAAAAGCGTATGGAAAAAAAAAATCGAAAAAAAAGAAAAAAAAAATAGAAAAAGAAAAGAGAAAAAACATACGGACTACCATCCCGTTTCATTCTATGTTTATTTTAAGTTCTTGTTATTTTGATTTATTAGCTTAAGTCGAGTCGCGTCTTGGCTTAGCATCGCCATATTGTACATGTAATTAACCAAGATGATTAACTCGCCACCAGGAAATATTGCCTTTATCCAACAAAACCGTGTTTTTCATACCCCTACACCTAACGTTATAACACTTTAAAGGACCTCTTTAATAGTTTATCCTAGGTGCTTACGCCAAGTGGTGGAGGTTTGATCATTTCCCAAGCCTATGGTAATCTATTTGCTATGACAAGTAGTGAGAGATGTTTTCCATTTCCTTATTGTGATATATACTTTATTACACCCGAGAGATGTGAGTATCTAAACACTATTTGTGAGGTGCTAGTGTATGACCTCCGTGCTTGTTTTTGGTTTTTAGTGGAACGATTATTTGTTGTAATTACTTTTATATTAGTATTAAATGACCCCTAACTTGTATTTTGATTAGAATAAAAGCGCATTTGCTTGAGGACAAGCAAATCTCAAGTGTAAGGGTATTTGATGAGGCGAAAAGTATACCGATTTTAAGGGGTCATTTAAGCCCGAATTCGAGATTATTTAATCAAATATTGCCCTAAATCGTTACTTTTGTCATTTTAGGTACTTTTGGAGAGAAATCTGAAAAAGAAAGCATTTTGGACGTTTTTTGAGCATAAAAGGCAAAGTCTCAAATTTCCTTGCTGGAACAGTACCTGACGAAGTCAAGCTTCTACATGTGACGACATCAAGAGTTACAAAAGAGGTGGATGTGGAACTTATAACGTGACGGCCCAGAAAGTTTTCAAGCTTATTGGCCTGACGGCGTCACCAAGGCCGTCAGGGTCCAAACACACGTGACGGCCCAGAGTGTTTCTCTACAAGACGGCGTCAGAAGTGGATCTAGGCAATACGATTTTTATCATGGCGGCGAGTTGACGGCGTCACAAGCTATAACGTGACACCGTCAAGGTGTAAAGTCTATATATAGTTTTCCAATTTTCATTCATTAGTGTGCAACTTTGAGGGAATAAACCCTAGACGAATTTTAACAGCTTTTCAAGGGTTTCGACCCCTTGATTCTTCCATGTTCAATTGAAGATAAGTACTTATTCAAATCATTCAATATGTCTATGTGTTGTGTGATTATATCTTACGCTTGTCTTTTCTTTAACATGCTAGGCTAGATCTTTCTTGTGTTTGCTTAGATGTAGTGAAACCTAGATGTTGATTATGGGTTGATTGTTTGTTTATAATTGTTACGGATGATTGTATTCGATGTTAGGCTTAAGAAAACTGGCAGACTTCCATTGGTAACTTGCTTGAACGTCTTAAGAAACATGATCGGAGGTGTACTACGATTTTTGGTTGTATTTAATGCGTAAGAGAATTCTAGTGATCCCATGTTAGGAGCTTCTAACGGCTCGATATAGGAGTGAAGTAGGATCTTATAGAATTAGGGAATATTGTACACAGCCCTACGACTAGTATTAAGGAATATGACCCGTCATCCATGCAATTGTAACAAGCTAATCAACCTGTAAAAGATATCTAGGGAGTAATGAAATCTAAGTAAACACAACTTCTCTCATTATTGTTTCCACCATATTAGTATAATAGTTTCATTTTCATTTTTGTTATTTTATTTTGATTGCATCCTTAGTTTAATTGGGTTAGTTGGCTAGCAACTAATTCCGCCCATTCCTTCAAAACCTGAGATTTTACTTGCTTTCCATAGAATATAAAAATATAAAAAGAATCATCCCTCACCTCTAGACCTAGTTTAGTAGGCTTTCTAATCCTACCGACACTATTCCTGAGTTGAACGATCAATCCCCCGGTACTTGTCACTATGCTATACTACAACGATCAGGTACATTGCCTGGTGGGGGTTGTAAGCTTCTCGAGATCCCCTGAGAGGTAAAACCTGTTGCGATGGCGCAATTCCCACGTATCACCTTGCATATCCAAATCTACCAGAACCAGTTTGGCATAAATTAGTCACAACATCCATGATTATTGGTTTTCCCAAACAGCTAGCTATAGAACTTAACCCTTTCACAGTCCAGGCTTCCATAGGCACACTTACTAATTTGACCCAAAGAGGAATAGAAGTGGGTTCAGTAACTTCCATATTCACTCGTGAATCCCATTTTTGCACTACCAAAGGTTTATTCGTGACTAACCATGGACCATCATCAACAATGTAATTCATTCCCTCTTCATTATTGAATTTGAATAAACACATCCCATTCCCATTACTGACTATTTCCTTCAGTCCCATCTTGCCCAACATTCTAAACAAGTTGTATTTCAATTCAACATAAGGCATTTTGTAACCCAAAAAAAAACCACATAAAGTCAATTTCCGTTTCTTACACCCTTCCTATACTGATTCTTCATCAAAAATCACCCTTTCATTACAATCCTTATCAACTTCGGAATGAACTCAAGCTTATTGTCAATTTTTCCATTGTTAATAACAGCAGCATAAGAGCTTTTGACAGAACTTTTTGCTGCATTTTCCATATTTACCTTAGCTTTAACCATATCATTCTCATTGACAATTGTAGTAACATCAGTCAATTTACTATCTATTAACACAGCTTTATCAACACCACTATCAGTATTATTACTTACATTGCAGTTAGCAACATTAACATGCACATTATCAACATTCTCAAACACTCCCTTATCTCCACTTCATCGTTCTTCCAAACCATTGTTCCCGCCATTTTCCAAATTCACACCATTATCAGAACTCACACCATTACTAGCATCAATCTCCTCACTATGAGCCCTAATTCCACCATTATCCTCATTCTCAATACACAAATCCCTAGTTCCATCAGCTTCATCAGTAACCTCTATATAATCATGAATATCCTTCTGGATATTCTCCTTTCCCAGGTCACAAACTGTATTATCAAATCTAGCTTGAATCTTAATAGTTCGCTTCGATTTCCTTTATTTATTCGACATACTCAATCAGTATTCAATAATGATTTGATAGAACCTAGCATAATAGGAAAACTAAAAGACGTGACAAAAATCAAATTTGAGTGAATTGGGGGAAATCTCAAATTCAGACGAAAACGAAATTCAGGTTAATCATTGTGTGCGCAATGAAAAACTGAATCGAATGATCATCGTAGAATTGAAATTCATGTAGAATTTGAGTAAGAAATGGAGCTTTTAGTTGAATTTTTTAATGGTGGCTTTTGTGGTGGAAAGTTCGCTGTTAGTAGATACCATTAATCCAAAATTTAATATCGATTGACTGGATCAATATACGAAAGGTATATTTTCAGTTTACGTTTTTCATGGTATGCTAATGGGAACATCATTGAAATTACTCAAATAATTTGTATAAATAAAAGAGTATAAGAGTGCTCACTGCAGTGTCTAGATCACACGCCATAAGCGATTTTGGCCATTTGTGGCTCCACTATGCTTCACCGCCCATGACGTCACAGCCACGTTATAGGTGTCATCGCCATCCTCCCAACGGTTGTTTTCATTTTATTTTTATTTTTTCCGATTGTGAACGTTGGCTAACGGGTTCAAAAGCAACGGCTCCAAAAAAACCCCGCCTTTTCTTCAACGAATACCTACTTTTACCATATAAACAACCGAACACAATCACAATTTTACATATTTCATCCACTTTCACATACAATTCAATCATCTCTTCTAAAAATAAGTAACCAAAACAACGATTGGCTCATGAACAATATTATCCCTCCGTCTTCTTCGTCTACTAATTCAAGTTCCTCAATGCCCGCTACACCATCATCCGACAATTCTATTTCTTCACAACACATGCCATCATTAATGAAATGTGTTTGTTTTTAAAGAAAATAAAAACTGATACCCGTTGGCGCATATAACATGTTATAGTTGGAAAAGGTGTTTATGTGTGTTTATGTTATAAGGGTAATATGTTACAAGCTGACGTATCGACGTGTATAGACGTCAACTAAGCCAAGCACTCTAAGTTTCTAAGGAGGACAAGACAACCATCATTTGATTCATGTGTTGGGTATGGAAGAAAACATGATCGTGTCATATTCATGGTGTAAATGCACTTATTTAGCAAACTTTATTCATAGGGAAGAAAACATGATCGTGTCATATTATCGTGTGTTAATCATTATCACATTCATTCATAATGTTTGTATCTAATGGCCAATGCCCACTTTCAATGGTCCTCCTACAATAATTTTTTTATCATCATCCTTGAAATGGAAAAATTAGTGTATTGGAATGGAATTGTATAGTAACAAGTTGGTACAGTTTTTAGTCAATACTGATAACTTTTTAATACTAGTCAGAGGGAAAAAAAATAAAAAATAATAAAAATAAAAAAATAAAAAGTCCGGAATTTTTTTAGTCTTTAGTTTTAAGGAAAGGTGTCTTATTTTTATACAAAAACTGTCACTGCGACGAGCATTATCGCATTTGGTTGCATTTTGACTCAGTTTCGATTTTCACAGCTCAAAGAATAGCATCTTGAACATTCTTGAGAATCAGATTCACGTACACCCTTGTATTCATTTCGTCTAGGTTAGACGCCACTGTATGTTTCTTTGATAACATTCCATTTGTTGGAAAAAGAAATGGACATCCTATGGGATGCACACACATAATATACAGAACAAAAGAATTTACAAACTCAGGTCTAGGTATATGTTACAACATATTTTCTCTGATTTGAAATTTTCTCATGATAACCTAAAGATCATGCATACAAACAATGTTAAACAGGACAAGAATCTTTTAGTCATGAACAACATAAATACAGTTAAATCAAGTTTTAATTTTAACAAGTTACACACAAAATGGAACCCTAATGTTAAAAAGATTCTATTCACAGGCTAATTTGGTATCAAAGCTGCTTAGACATATTGCAAATGCTTGGAATGCAGATAAAGGGTACCGATAATCCATAGTAAACATATCTTTCCCAACTTTCCCAAATTGCAAGATCACTTTATCATGATCCGGCGGTGGGGGTTGTGCTGGCTGTGATGTTCCTGCCACTGGCATGGCGGCAATTAGCTGAAAGTTCTTTACAGAAGCAATTGTCACTCGTCCTTTAAAATTTAAGCACCAACATTGCAACTGTTCATGCCACCTGGGTGACTTATTTTTAAGGACCAATGGCAATTTTGACTTTTCACTATCGGGTACGTCAGTTGATGTTGCAGCTCCCATGATATCAGAAAACCTAGAGCTGCTAAATTCGGTGGAGCGGTCGAGTGACTTTGAGAAAGACATGCTCCGGAAGGAGTCTTCGAGGGAGCGGGGCGGCAAGAGTTGGTCTGGTTGACCTGGCACAGAGCCACCTGGTTCGAGGGAAGAAACGGGAATCGAGTGCATGACACAGTGCATCCTACGTGGGCCTCGTGTGCCAAGCACATTAAGTTCGTAAGTGATGTGGGCTATGTTGTAGCTGCCACTTGGAACTTTTGGTGAGACTTTTTTGGAATAAAATCTTTTTGATCGGCCTGGAGGTGGGATATTGGCACCAGAATGTGGAGGCTGTGTGTCGTATATTATGAACTTCGTACCAAGAAAATTCGATCTGTAAAAACAATAAACAAAGATTTTTCTAAAAACTTTGAAACTTTAAGCAAGGTCTAACAATCTTTGAATCCGCAAACCAGATAAAAGATGAATGCATAACTCCAAAAGATAACTTTTCACATCATTCCAGGGGATTATTTGTGGCACTTTCGACTCATCACTATAATAGGCTGAATATGCGTTGTTTTATTGGGTCAATAAGTCAAACTAAAAAGAATAACAAAAAGGGAACAGGTCTGAGTAGAACAAATGAAATTCAAGCAAAGTCGGTTTATTTAAAACTTTATAGTAATTTTCTTCTTGTAATCATAATGAATGCATTGATTACTTTTAAAAATACACAAGAAAAAGGTTTATGGGTCGACCCAACCTGACTGACTGTTTAAACCCATACTAACAATGATTCATTTTAGTTTTGTAACCTTGTTGCCCAATCCACCCATCTTGCCACCTCTACACAGATCCATCCCAATTCAGATTGCATCATATATCTGACCATAACGACAATTATAATTGAAATTGTTGGATTTTAATACCTGAGCTTTCCGATATAAGTATCGCTTGATCTTGAAATGTTTTCAGCATCCATTGAGATTACATATTCTGTACAAGTAGTTCTTCTAGTTCGTTTGGCAGAGAGCAAAAACTTCCCATTTTCAACTAGCAAAGCAGCTGCAAAACCCAAGTCAATCTTTATAACCCGAAAGGGTAATTTAACAAAATATCTTTGTCTTGACTTTAAGATCTTAGAAACCATCTCTCTTCAAAAACAAAACCACACCCATATGCCACATATTTCGCTATAACAATTCCATATTATGGGTCTAGAATAAGGAAATGTGGCAATTTACATGTGACAAGGGTGTGTTCGAATTTCTGTTCAGAAACATTTTCAAATCAGTTTTTAACTGTTTGAATAAACCGGTTATGCTTCTTAATTATCTGATCACTTAATTCAAAAATCGAATTTCATACTAGACAAGCTGATTATCTTAGGATAAAATATAATTACGTATTTATCCGTTCTTTTAGCTTAATTTGATACCCTTCCACTCTGATTACACATAACATAACTCTGATTACAAAAATCCAACCTAAATGAATAACATATACCTGGGCTAAGACACAGGAAAAGATGATATGTCAAGTTCGATTTATCCCTCTTGATGAAACATTGAATAGTAACGTCACGTGGCCCCGGCTGAAACATTTCGTAATCATCAGTAATCATCACAAAAGTTCATGCATATTTAGATGTTAAAGGTGTAAAATGGTAAATACCTGCTTTAAAGAAACTGGGAAAGTAAGCTTCCCACAAGATTCGGGTGTTCTAACGATTTCCTTACACATACTCCTCCACGACCTACAAACCGCAGCACAAGCAACTACATGTTTTCTTGCAGGCCACGTACTTTCACTCTCTTCTAACCTCTTAATCACATCAAAAAGAAGCTCAGGAGGGAGATTAGCCCATCGACTATTTTGGACCACAAGTGAAGCCTGATTATCACTTAAATCATTAATTGAACCTTGTGATTTCCCTCTGCTGTGAAGCCCTGAAAGCCTCACATCAAAACTACGCCTCGATAAACTCCCAAACCCATCTCTTACATCACGAACTATGCTACGAAACGACATATTTTATAATTAATTATTGAACACAAACTCTTTCAATGGCTGCAAAACAATCAAACAAAATTTTGGTCAGATTATAGTCTATGATGATAATGATGAGCATACTGGTAAATGGGGAAAACAATATAGTGGGTAAAGAACATGAAAAGATGCGTATATCATGCTTTTAAGATTCAATTTAAAGTTAACCTAATTCATAGAACTAAAACCATCAAGGGAACCCTTAGAACTCATTACTAATAAAAAAGTATCATCATCAAACTAAATGACTTCAGCACGCAACAACAACAAAATGCCATAATAGTATAATGAAATCAAAATAGCTAAACACCGAGGCTATTCCATACATCAGTACAGACTTTGACCTTCTTAAACAAGTCTTGTTGCCCCAAACCACAGGTCAGATACGGCTTCTCCCTTATAAACCATGATACATACCACTGTTTTGTATCAAATCTTTGTCAAAAAACTGTAAGAGTAGAAAATGTAGAATGATGAAATGAGAATCTAGCTTAAATTCATTCTGTATTGTGTATATAAATAATTGGAGTAGCAATAATGTTTGTCCCACAAAATTTTGACAATTTGACCTACACAGCCAGTAGGATACTTCTGGCAATGAAAAAAGTCAATGACTTACCTCTCACCAATCTATAAAATTCATTTTATTTTATTTTATTTAACATTTTTTTTTTTCA
>JARVZY010007975.1:0-20976 GCA_030686995.1 Artemisia argyi | reverse complement strand
TCGGGATCGTTCGCAGGGATTTTTTAGTGAATCTAAGCTTAAGTTTAAAAAGTAAATCTCTAACACTAGCGATAATGATTATAGGATAATTCAAATGATTAAAAACTACACTTGCTTAGACTAGTTAACTACTCATAAGAAAAGCATGATTGTGATAACTTCTTTAACATGTTGGTAATGAGAATTAGTTGGTGTTCTAATCTATTGTTTCTACAAGTTAAACCTTCGTCAAGATTTTAGTTTATAAAAACAAGCATTAGGTTTGGACCAATCAATTCAAGATCAATTTTAGGTTCATAAAGTTGAGTTAACAACCTTAAACACAAAAATAGTTTCTTGTTTAATCAAATACTCTTAAGAAATGGTCAATACAAAAGGTAACCTAATCATAGACAACAAGGTTACAATTGATTATAAACTACTAAAACTTTCGACCAATTAGGCGTTTACAACCAATCCGATTTGATTAACAAAAAGTATTCTCATTACAATTACACCTTAGTTCCTTTGTTTAGTCAAGAATAATTATGGTGAAAAACAATCTTTCATAGACAAAAGATTATAACTAATTGAATGATAACAACCCTTTCGGCCAATGATATTATAAGCAACTAGTTAAACTCGACTCAACAAATGTCACTATGAAACTTTAGTCTAATTGGGTTTTAGAATTGACTTGAAATTGAATTAAAACATGTTATCACAATCATAGACTAATCATTAAGTAATTAACATCATCCAAGCAAATGCAAAAGGTTACTAGCCACTCATAGCAAACATGAACATAAACTCAGAATATTGAACATTAGAAATCATAATTAAAGTCTTACAAATGTTTGGAATATGATTACAAATGAGTAGGAAATGATTTCCTAAGTGTTGGTGTTGACTTCTTGAAAGTTTGACCTCCAGATGTTGACTTTTTAGACTTCCAATGCTTCCTGAACTTTTATGGACGAATTTTAGAACTTTGAGACTAGTAAAGGACTACTTGATGATTGCTTTGTTGTTGTATGTTGATGGTGTATTGAGTGATATATCAAATGAGATTGCAAAGCCACTATTTATACTACTCCTCAAGCCTAGGCTCATCAATGCAGCAACTTGGCCTCCAAGGTGAATCGAAGGACCTAAAATACCAGAAAGAAGGGCCTAGAATCGGGTAGAATGAGATAGAAAACTCCTTGAAAAACTTTAACGAGCTGACCAACCGATCGGTATCGGGCTCTGACCGATTGGTTGGATGAAACCTCTGCGACTAACCGGTCCGTTGGATTCATGACCGATCGGTTAGTTGTAACATTTTCTTCTAACCGATCGGTTGGATGAATACCGATCGGTTGGTTGTGTTCTGACAGCAACAAACTCGATCTTTAACTTGACTCTTCGTTCTTTGTCCAAACTTCATTATTTCTTGTCAACTAATTTTGGAATGATGAAAACTTGGATTCTTCTTTATGAAATGCTTTAACGAATTGAATCTCGAGTTGGGAATGACAAATCCTTCATTTCCTTCACTTTTTCTTCCCTTTTCCTATTCTTGGCTACAAATGCTTTGTTAGAATTAAAGCTGAGCGATATTTACGTGAATTGGAGTTGACAACTAGAATGCATTAAGTGCAGGGACTACTAATGTAATATTGTAAAAGTTGTCTTTTGTAAGGCCTATAAATACCCCTCAAGGCTTCACTTGAGGGGTGTGGGTTTGCAACATAATTATAATAAGAAAATATCTTTGTTTCATCTCACCTTCTCTCTACTTTCTCTCTCTAGAATAATGGCGTACTTTGATCAACCTCGACCTCCCGAACATGTTTCTTGGTCTTTACAATTGGTATCAGAGCTAACCAGGGGCGAATCGTGGTGTTTTGTGGTGAAAAATCGTGTTTTTTGGGTGTTTTTCTCGGTAAAATTACGTCTTTTTGCGATCTTGCCGAGTTAGGCTGATCTTGCCGAGTTAGGATCTTGCCGAGTTAGGCTGATCTTGCCGAGTTAGGCTGATCTTGCCGAGTTATGATCTTGCCGAGTTAGGCTGATCTTGCCGAGTTAGGATCTTGCAGAGTTAGGATCTTGCCGAGTTAGGTAAGTTGCCGAGTTAGGTAACTTGCCGAGTTAGGAAAACTTGCCGAGTTATAAAACTTGCCGAGTTAGAAAATCCTGCCGAGTTAAGTTTTTTTTCTTCTAATTTTGCCGAGTTTGGTATTGAATTTTGCCGAGTTAGGCTGTTCCAACCTTATCGTTTATCGAGTAAGGATTTCTTTTGGACTAATCTAAACGAAACTCTGCCGAAATTGACTTAGGATATCGAGTAACGAGATGGGATTTTGAGTACGAAAATATCAAAAGATTATTACATAAACAAAACCCTAACCTCATCAAAAACCTTACTTTCATCTTCACCTAAAACACATGATATTATTGGTAAACATCTTATAGAACATGATTCATTTTAATGTCTCATTATCTTAATACCAATATATCACACACCAAAAACACACCACGACTTGCTTAAAAGATCCTGATCAAGATTCACCAAAGATCAATGGCTAAATTTTTGAATGTTATCAAAAGGTGACTACGGGGATAATTTGTTTATTACTTATTTGAGCTTGAAGTGACGTTTCACGGGTGCGCGTACTTAGTATCTCAAGGTCTAGGGGTTGGTTGGATGAAGACTTTTGAAGATCCTTGTTTGAACATTCATGGGATAGTGATTAAGACTTGGACATCTAGTTAATGTGTGAGATCTATAAACGCATAAGTTGGTTCTTAATGCTCACAATTGCTATCACTTTAAGGAGTTACGTTGTAGTGCTCAGTGTCACAAATGGTTGTGGATGTTCAAGAGACGGATATACAATAAAGGATGGATGGTTGGGTATATGCCACTACCTATATTGTAAGGAGTTACGTTGTTGTGCTCATATAGGTTCTTAATCAGGATAGTACAAGCATAAGTCACAAGTCTGGGGAACTTTACTTCACACTCAAGTTTGTCATATCGGGTTGTCTCCACACGTGGTCACTTACTATTAGCCAATGGAAGAGAGGTTGATATGAGATGAATTGTAGAGAGAATAGTTATTGCCATTTCACTCATGGGGTATTGATTTGTATGTTGCTTCAAGTTGATATGTTTATGTACACATATTTATGATGATTCCGAGAGATCGTCATCATCCAGGAGGGAGAAATGTGTACATCGGGGCTTTTATTGAGGAACTTGAAGCATTCTAAGTGAGTTGAAGATGACAATATGATGCTCCCCAAACAAACCTGTGAAGAAGTTACATATTATCAGTCTAAGATTCATTTTCCGCTGTGCATGAGACTGTAGATTATTTGGGCAGAATTTAAAGATACTTCTTCAACAAGCATCAAGGTTATATCAAACGGGTTGTCTATTTGGGAGGGAGCATGTTAAAGTAAATGGCTTACTAATTGGGAGGGAGTAATAACCCAATTAGATTAAGCAAGTGATTCGTCTACAAGTAAAGAAAGATTGCTGGGGATATTTATGAAGAAAAGAGCTATGAAGTCTTCCTCAGCATTGCTGCGCTTACTTTGATTGTTTATTTTACTTGTTAGGAATCATTGTAACCAATTCACGTATATCTCCAGCTGGAGGGAGATTGTTAGAATTAAAGCTGAGCGATATTTACGTGAATTGGAGTTGACAACTAGAATGCATTAAGTGCAGGGACTACTAATGTAATATTGTAAAAGTTGTCTTTTGTAAGGCCTATAAATACCCCTCAAGGCTTCACTTGAGGGGTGTGGGTTTGCAACATAATTATAATAAGAAAATATCTTTGTTTCATCTCACCTTCTCTCTACTTTCTCTCTCTAGAATAATGGCGTACTTTGATTAACCTCGACCTCCCGAACATGTTTCTTGGTCTTTACATGCTTGCAAACATACTTTGATACGATTATGTGACAAAAGCATATAAAAATAACCGAAATACATACGAATAACGCCACAAAAAACATGCACAATTTGAGCATTATCAGCAGTGTTCATACAGTATTTCAGAAGCAGATCCCCCATCCACATATATGCGGTGGATACAATGACCTCCGATCTCCGCTTCTATTATCATTGGGCCTTCGTTTCCTTCATCATCTCCTAGGGGTGGAAATGACATTTCTAGGTCAGGAGAGAAGCTTTGCTTAATCTTTTGCCTTGCTGATTTATGCCATGTCTATATTATCAGGATTGCTGGCAGTTTATCTTTTGTCGATGTTTCCGCTTACTTGGCTGCCTTTGGTTGATCTTTTCCGCTATTTTGCTTTACCTCTTTAATCACATGCGACAGCTTTCCGCTTTTCAACAATTCATCTATTTGTCTTTTTAGGTGCATACACTCGTCTGTGTTATGCCCTACTTCTCCATGGAACTCACAAAATTTGTTGATGTTTCTTTTTTCCACCGGAGTTGTCATCAGCGGAGGAGGTTTGAATTTTGCTTTCTCCAGAGCTAAGATTTCTTTGGGGGGTTTAGAGAGGAAAGTAAACCGATCTTGTTTCCTTTCCATTCTTCGCTGACTCTTAAATCCCCCTTTTCGAAAATTCCGCTTTTGGCGCCCATCTTGTTGTCTCCATGGTGAGAATGGTTTCTTTCGTTCTTGATTCCCGGCTGCCACTTCCCCCCTGAGGAAGGACATGGTGGCCTTTATTATTTCATCAACATTCTTAGGGATGTTGTCATGCAGACACTTGATCAACTCTGGGTTGGTTGTCTCGTGCATGAATTCCGATATTTTTAGCACTTCCGGCGCTCCTTTCACATCTCGGCTTTCCTTCATGAATCGTTTCATGAAATCCTCCGTAGATTCTCCTTCTGCTTGTTTGATGTGGTGGAGTTCTACAAGGTCTTTGATGCACTTCTTTTGTTTTAGGAAATTCGCAAGGAATGCCTCTCTCATCTCATCATAACTGTTTATTGTCTCTGGAGGAAGGTCATCGAACCACACTCGGGCGAACCCAGTGAGCGTGGCGTTAAACATATGACACCAAACTGGCATTGCCTAACATTCAACTTTAGCTGCAGATTGGAAGATCTTGAGGTGATCCTCCGGATTCTCACTTCCGTCGTACATCTTGACCTGAGTAGGCAGACGAGTTCGCCTTGGCACTTCAAAGTAGTGGATGCGGTGAGTGAACGGATCAGAATCTCGGCACATCCATGGCTGCGCCAGGTCGTCATCGTTAACTTTCGTCCTCCGCCTCCTCGATCTTGATCTTCTGCTCCTGTGACTCCAGCCATCTCTTCCTGAGAAGTCATCCCTCCTTGACGACCCCTGTGGCTATGGTATCTCCCAAAATCACGAGAGCTGTCTGGTAATAGCTTTCCTCCATTCTTCTGTCGTTGTTATGAGGTTGTCGTCGGGGGTCTCGCGAGTAAGCAGAGACACTCTTTTCTCTGCTTCCGAGTCTATGGAATACCCCCTTCTCAATCTCTTGAACACATTTCTTCTCTCCGGCTCCCTCCCCCTTGGTGATTTTGATCTGTCGCTTCCCGAACCGGGGCTTTTGGTTTCACTCCGAGCACGCTTAGTTTCGATCTTCTTTCTGAGATCTTTCTTCCGAGAGGGTGTTCTGGATTCAGACTGTCGTGACTCTTCTTTGAAGGCAAGGTTAGCTTTGATTTCATTGAGTTTCTGTTCCATCTTTTCTTGATGGAACTTCTCCGCAATGATGGCGAGTATCTTGTCGTAATTCCTTGGTATGTGTTAATTCACATACCATTTTATGGCCAAATACCAACCCAATTAGACTATTTTGCTAACCAAATGCCAAAGAAATATGTGTTTTGTGATTGTGAATATGCAGGTACGGATATTATGCAAAATGTCGAAAAACAAACAGAAATCAGCAAATACGGGCACGAGAGTGGAAGATGGTCAAAAAGTCAAAGCCAGGATCCAAAAGTCCATTTCAGTCCTTCATGAATTCAAGTTTGGCAGAACTAGTCCTTCAAATATACTTTGGAAGAAATTCAGATTCAGCCCTTGTACTTTCAGATTATTACACATTTGGTCCTTATATGTTTCTATAAACTAAAAATATGAAATTACAAATGCTAAATCCATTACCAAGGTCCAACTAGTTCAGTCCAAATAAATATACCACAAATCCAAACCCAATCATAAAACAAACCCAAAGCCCAATCATCCCTGATCCAGCCCACATCTGGTCAAACTAATAATAACACGGGTCAAACTTGGTAATAAAATATTACCCAAATTCATTCCCGCCCCCTTTTTCCCCCAATTACCCAGCTCATGAACCCTAGGTTACTGTTCCGGTCCAATTACCGTGAGTAAGGGTACAATCGTACAATTACTTTGTTTCTAGAAGCTCAATGTGATGTCAGAAGCGTGCCAGGGGCTCAACAAACACAAAGAATGAAACGTGGCATCGTTCTATTGGCTGAGACACCTCACTAAATCTAATCCAAGGGCTTAAATAAATTAGGTAATGATTGATTGTTGATCAAGGGCTCAGATGATGCTTGAAGAAACACAAGCACACGGATTGCCAAGCTGGCAATCCGTGACCCCCTCCCTTCTAGATATTTCTCACTTGTAATATAAATAGAGGTGTTAGGGTAGTGACTTAGGTGTGGAGTTTTGAGTAGCAAAACTCTGCCGAATTTTCTTCTCAATTTGTAGTGTAATGTTTACTTTTTAATTGTAACAATTTTATTTTAATGCAATCAATTTTCTTTCAATCAATTTAGTTTGAACTTTACTTTCTGCTTATTATTTTAGTATTAGTTTCATCAGCTTAATTCAGTTTTACAATTTTACTTTTTATTGAAAATTCAGTTTCCATCTTATTATATTGTTTTAGTAAAACAGAAAAGAAAAAAAATAGTAGATATAGTATTCATTGAAGTTAGTTTATATCAAAGCTTGTTTTTAAATTAGTACAATTCATATCAGCTTTATAAAGTTTTTGTGAGAGTGAATTTTAGTATAAACATTCAAAAGTTGGTTGGTTAACGAAAGTCAACAGTGATCAATTGTGGGTGATATTGGAGATATATTGATAGATTGGAACAGTAAAGGAAGGTTCCAGCCTGTCACAAAGACAGTCAAGCAAAGGGAACTCCCTCTGTTTAGCTGAGGGAGAGTTTTGGTAAAATTCTTATTCAAGTATCTTATAGTTAATGTCTGATTTGTAGTTTCATTCAGTTTTGATAGCTATTGTTAAATTGATTGTGTTAGCTGGTTAGAAATAGTAATAGTTGATATTGAACTTGTTTGATTGTAGATTACATCTGTTTGTTGAAATCTGTGTAGTATAGTGATATTTGATCATCTGTCATTCTGAGTTTGAGTTGATATTAATGATTAATTTGTGCTCTAGTAGTTGATTTATGAGAATTGTGACTGTACTTGATCATAGTTGAAGTAATTAGAGATTTAGAATCAGTAGGTGTAGTGTAAGTTTGTCCTTGCAGGGGTGTTTGGGTTAAGCCTTTCAATTGTGTTCTAGTTGTTATTATGTGTATCTATTAGTTCATACATATTGCACTAGGCTTATCTAGGTCAGTAGGAGCATAAAATTTGTAGTTTAGTCAGAATAAAGTCAAACCTCACTTACATTTGATCTTCTGAATTCATTATTCTGATTTGGTTGCTGTCATTAATAGATATAGGAGCATATTAGTGTAACTTAGTTTACTTAGGTTTCAAATAAGTTTAATATTACATACAATATCAGTTTCGAGCATTTTAGTTTCATAAAAGTCAAAGTTGAGTTTTGTTCTAATAAGTCAAAAGTTCATAAATCTGTCTTGAAACCTGCTGATCTCAGAGCTGTTTAGGTTATCAAATAAGCTTGTTGGTGTGAATTTCTAGTGGATTTAGAATCTTAGTAGGTTTGTGTTACTTTTGCCCCCATTTTATTTCACTTGTTAGCTTATTAGGTACTGCTTATTAGTCCTGCTAGTTAGTGAATTAGACCTGTTAACTGTTTGGAGTACATAGGGCTGCAATTGCTAGTTTAAGCTTGAATTTGAGTTTTGATTGCATATCTGAGTTCTTCTTAGTGTATATTAGTGTTGTGTATGGTGATATTACCTCTGGCTTATTCTTTGGCTTTCTGCTTATTGAATCAAGCTTAGCCTTTACTGCTTATTGCTTGCAACTTGTACTTCTGTGTTTTCCCTGTGCATATCTGAGCATTACTAAGTCTTGTGTAGCATATTTTATCTGAGTTTCAAGTTTGGTAAAGTTTTGTGGCAAGTGCTTATAAATAAGCACTTGCCATAAGCTGTTTAGCTCAAAATAAGCATTTCTGCACATCTTTTTCTTTTCAAAATTTTTCGGCAAGCTCATTATAATATTCTAGATTTTCTTTGAATTTTTCATAATTTTCTGAGTTGATTTGATATTTTTCTTAATTTTTCTTTATTTTTAATCATTTTTAAATAACAAAAATCCAATAAAAATAAGAAAAAGCTTTAAAAAAAATACAAAAATAGTTTAGAAAATTCTTTTATAATATTCTAGATTTTTTAGAATAGATTTTATAATTTTCCCATTAATTTTCATATTTTCTTTTATTTTTAAGTACTTTTTAATTCAATAAATAGGAAATAAATAATAGAAAATAAATAAAAACTCAAAAAAATATTTTTCTTTTTCTTAAAATTCTTTTTATTAGTTTAAGATTTTTAGAAAATTGTTTTACATTTGTAGGATCATTTTTAGAATAAAAGTCGCGTTTTATTTCGTACGTTACGTTTTATAATTACGATTGCATTTCCGTTTTCACGTTTTTGACTTTTGTGCATATATAACTTGTACCTTGTGCATATTTCATCATTTTATTTCATATTTTGATTTAACAAACACTTTTTCACTATTCACTTACATTAAACGATTCCCAATTCGATTATTCGATATTCCATTCGAACCTTCGTTGGGAGAACGACCCGGGAAATACTTTCACAAGTATTTCTTCGGTAAATAATTATATACTATAATTTGACATACATCATTCCTTTCATAGTAATCACTAAGATCTGTGTCGGGTGTAGGCCCATCATCATCTTCTAATACTGCTTCTGTACCTCTTACCCCCGTATTCCGCACGGCGAACGTGTGCGCATGAGTAATAGGGTTTGCGTTACGGCTCATGGCAAGTATTTTTGAGAACACAGTTATGCACCGGTCCCATGGATGGCACCAACTTGTTAGTGCCAAAAATGTGAAAGGATTAGTGTTGGGCTTGTGTATATTGGGCTGCTTAAAGTAGACCGTCCGCTTCGTAGATCTTGCGCTAAACTAAGTGATGGATAGGGTATCTACAAATGAAAAGTAAACTGTTAGCCTTACTGTGAGGACGGACCCCACAATTAAGCTCCAGCGTGAGAGTAAGTACCCATGTTGTCAGAATAAGTATTGGGATGTGTGATAAGATTGTACCTCGTCTGTGTGAACTGAGGCTACCTTTTATAGGTGGTCCGAATACTAGGGTTTTCTAGTATTTCGTATATTGTTGTAGTGGCCGAAGTGGGACCCTTTTTGGGCAAAGATCCGTAACTTAATTGATGATTGTGGGCGTGGGTCATTTGCCGGACAGTGGGCTGGTCCGTAGGTGCGCTTCAGGAGTGCCGCTCAAGTGGTTCGCACACGTCCTTGTATATCCGGACCACGCCATGCTCGTGGCTTGGACTTTAGTCATATCCGGTTTGTTGGGCCGGGGCCCGATTTGTTTATCTGTTGGGCCGGAGCTCGGTATTTTAGTTGTATTAGGCCGGAGCCTCATTGTGTATAATACGGACTAGGTCAAGTAAGCCTGCTATCCGTATTATACGTCATCGCATACATTTACAAACAAAAGCTTTACTACCTACAATGCATGAATATGCATTCTTTAAACTTAAAATGCTTAAAATTTGAATAATATTAATAGCCTATAATACCTTTTACAAAACAAGTTCAAATGAAAATGTTTTACTTATTGTAATTAACTCGGTTTATATGCCAGTTTTTTTAAATACACCTGATTAAAAATGTTAACAACCGTTATCACTAAATTAATAGTTTAAATATTATGTAATATTTAATTTTTAATTTATTTTTTTCGTTTGTATTGCATAAACTATTTTTCTCGCACTGACTAAAAGTTAAACTCTTACGTGTTAAATCAAGAGTAACACAAAAACATAAGTTCGGAAATATAATTATTTGATGTTAAACATCGTCGCTTTGTGCTTAAAAGCAAAATTTAAGGCTTGATGGAGTGGAGGTGGACCTGTCACTCGTGAGGTACTCCCTTACTCGCCACCCCATTCCAACAAACACTCTTCACACGTGAGAGGAGGAAAAAAGGGATAACATCTTGGTTCTCGTGCTATTTTTGTGTATTTATTATTTTTATTATGTTTGTTTGTGTGTGTGGGTTATTTTATAAAATATATTTGTGTAAAGTGTGTATTTTAATGAAAGGTGATGAATAGTGTGATCATTACAGGTAAAAGGTGAAAAAGAGTGAGAGGAGGAAGAAAGTTGAGCTAACGCTGAGGTGAAAGGCGACCCGTCCCTCTAGTGTAAGAGTACAACACCACATTAAAGAGGGAACATAAAAGCAGATTGTCAGCATTGGCGTGCATAACATAGCAGATTGGCCCAAACAGAGTCTTCATCCTAATCACTACTCCCTCACCTTCACCTCACCTCAATCTCTTCAGAACGCAACTCATATCATTTTCACCCTCTCAAATATATCAACATCACATATCAAAACGCAAAGGGTACACACACACCCCCAAAAAAAAAAAAAAATCATCTTGATAGCACCCTCCCAATGTTCTTTTTAGTTAAAAAAAAATAATTAAAAAGTAAATATTTTTTTTCCCAAGAACCCCAAAATTGGGCTTTGAGCTTAAAGAAAGCAAAAAGAAAAGACACTAGCGGTTCTGTGTTACAAAACTGGGTAAGCACTTATATTGGATTTTAGTGTAAAATAGTTTCTTCTTTTGAGTGGACATAGAATATCAACAACACCTTGTCTTCTTATGTCTGTGTTTGTGTTTTTATGTTTTTTTCTTTTCTTTTGCATGCTTTCTTGTTTTATGCATTCCATTTTTGTTTAGAAAAAAAACTATACATATGGTATGTAAAGATGCTGTTTTTTTGGTACCATTTTGAGATGTGTTACATTCTAGACTTTAAAACTTGATACCATAAAAAATAGCTAAACAAAAAATATTGGGTTTTGAAGTGGTGGGATACAAGGAGAGTGGCTTTTGGGTTTTTGTCTACTTTTTATTAAATTCAAGTGGGTACATCATACATGATACATAACACATGCCACTTATTTTTATTTTATTTGATACTGCTTACTAAGCATCATTACCATATGGGTTTTCCATAAGTTTGTTAATTAAATACTGTAGTAACTGATTTCATGATCTTTAATTATTTTATTTTTTATTTTTCATGTACAAAAACCAGACTAATAGATGCTTATTGTCTGCCGTTTCAATGACTAGTTGCAACTGATTCCTAGATGCTGTTTTCCATATGTTCTAAATCTTCAACGGTAATTTGATCTCATTTCATTTATTTATTTTTATGCTAAGTTTTTATTAGTACTAATTTTTGGTATGTAATATCCATATTGTCCTTAAGAAATCCATAATGTTATACATTAGAGCTAAACTATGCTCGGCAATTTTTATTTAAAAAAAAAAATGTGAAGTGGGTGGGGTCAGATTTGTGCTTGTGGGATGGTCTAGATAATGTTCAGAAACGACTACAAGAATACTACTGGTTAGGCCGCGTACACTAGAGTCTGATCCCGTTTACCCGTGTTTTTTAAAAGAAATTAGAAACTGGGTGGAGTCAAATTTGTGCTTTGTGGGTTTTTTTTTTTTTTTTTTTTTTTTTTTTTTTAAATCGTACTTTTGATGATATTTCTCTCTCTATAAACTATGTTTTTTATATATAAAAAAAGTGTAGTATAGTTTAGTTTAGTGTATGAAGTGTGTGTTACTGTTGTTTTTGTCTGCTGTGTTTGCCCGGACTCCATGGGGTTTGTTGTTGAACTAGGACACATAGATAAACACTTCTCTTTATCCCCTTAATCTTCAAGTTATTAACATATTTACAAAGTACATCACCCCATTATCTTTCTCTCTCTTTAAAGATTCTTTGCAAGAAATATATATTTTGCTAATTAGATCTTATTTGCAAATAGCCCACTAAAATTTCTTCAAGAAATCACCAAAAAAAATAATAGTAAATTTTGAAAAATGGCCTAATTGAAGTTATTTTTTTTGGTGTTTATAGGGTTGAATGGTGTTAAGATTTGGGGATGTGGGTTATGTTTACTTGCTTTAAGTTGAAAAGAAGTTGAATAGTTTGTGGAGAGAAGGTAAAGGTGGTCAAGATGAAGTTTATGAAGCTTGGATCCAAGCCCGATTCGTTTCAGAATGATGAGAACAATATTTGGTAAGTTTCTTTTGCAAATGTATCTTGTATTTGTTTCGGCTCATTTGTTTGATTTGTAGACATTAAGGTATGCCCTGTTTAGTAATGTTTAATTCATGTAATTGTTCGATAATGCTATCATTAGACATCTTAATTTAGCTCTTTTTGCTTGTACTATTGGCTATTAGCTTTGATTTCATTGCTTAAATAATAGGCTTGTTGAATGATCTGTTCACGGATGTTTTAGGGCGTCGTCTGATACGATTTTTATTCCATGAATCTAAGCAGCATAGAAGCAGAACTCAATGTGTTCAACTTATTATGTTTGTGGTCATTTTGTTCATTTGTGATATCATTAATATGAGGATTTGTATATAGGTATGTGGCTTCAGAGTTGGCAACGGATATCGTCATCAATATAGGTGATGCAAAGTTCTATCTACATAAGGTAAGACCACCTCGCATCACGCTATAATACTTGTACTATTAGGCGTTACAATTTTACCCTGCTGTTACACGTGGGGGTGTTTGGCATTGCATTTCAAGATGTAGATAGTTCCTTGTGTTTGGGTATTGAATTAGATTTTGAGTAAATGTTGAAGTATTGAACTTTGGATAGGAAATTTAGGCGCAGTTGCAAGAAAATACTAGTTCTGATTATTTTCACTTGGGGGTTATTTTACATGTAAATCCGCTAAGTTTTTTATGCCTAACACTCAAAAACCCTTGCAAAATTCTAGATTGCGAAACACCCAAACAAGTTATTATCTTGTCTTCACAAACACATCCAAACACCACCCCTTACAGCTCGTTTCCTTATAGTTGTTTATCTAATTCTTATTATTCCATGTCAAGTCAATCTCTAAAAGAGATGCCAAACACCGCTATAAAATACTCTTTAACATTTTTTTTTTGTATGCAGTTTCCATTGTTGTCAAAGAGTGCTCGTTTACAGAAGTTAGTGGCAGGCACCAATGACGGAATCGGTAACGGTGATGAAATTGAGATTCACGACATTCCTGGTGGCCCCGCCGCTTTTGAGATATGTGCAAAGTTCTGTTACGGTATGACAGTAACCTTAAACGCCTACAACGTTGTCAATGCTCGTTGTGCGGCTGAGTATCTCGAGATGCGCGAAACAATGGAGAAAGGAAACCTCATATACAAAATCGATGTGTTTCTAAACTCGAGCATTTTCAGAAGCTGGAAAGACTCGATCATAGTACTTCAAACCACCAAATCGATGATGATGTTATCTGAGGAATTGAAGATAGTCAGCCATTGTGTTGACGCCATAGCTTCTAAGGTATCTATTGATGTTTCGAAGGTTGACTGGTCTTACACTTATAACCGTAAGAAGCTTCCTGAAGAAAACAACAATCACATGTTAAACGGAGGTATTAGAAGCATGACTGTCCCAGCAGATTGGTGGGTCGAGGACCTTGCTGAGGTGGAGTTAGATTTATACAAACGGGTTATTGTCAATATAAAAAACAAGGGTTTAGTTCACAATGAAGTGATTGGAGAAGCTTTAAAGGCTTTTGCTTCAAGAAGAATCCCGGGATTTAGCAAAGGTGTTATACCAAATGGCGATATGTTGAAAACTAGATCGATAGTTGACACAATCGTGTGGCTTTTGCCTAATGAGAAAGGCAGTGTTTCGTGTAGTTTCTTGCTAAAGTTGTTGAAAATGGTGATTTTGGTGGACTCGGGGGAAACCGGGAAGACGCTGTTGGTGAAAAAGATTAGTCAACAGCTAGAGGAGGCTTCAGTTCAGGATCTTTTGATTAGAGTGAAAGAAGGTGAACCCACTATTTATGATGTGAAAACGGTTCAGAAGATAGTTGAGGGGTTTATGGTTCGAGATCAAGATAGGAACGGTGATTTCGAAGTGGAGGGAAATGAGATTCAAGAAGTGAGGAAACCGACCGGCGGGATATTATCAGAAGCTTCAAAGTTAATGGTGGCTAAACTTGTAGATTCTTATCTTGCTGAAGTTGCAAAAGACCCGAACCTACCTTTATCGATGTTCATGGAACTTGCCGAGACTGTATCCGGGTTTTCGAGGCCAGCCCACGATGGAATATATCGAGCCATCGATATGTATCTCAAGGTAAAAGTCTCTCCTTACTAAGTAGGCGTGGCACTTAAGGTCGGGTTGATGTTTCAAGAACCTTACAACGGATTGGGGGGTCGACCCAATTATGACCCAAACCTGTTTATTTTGTGTTGTTGTGTTGACTACCATCTGTATTATATCATACTGCATTACGGATTACCTAGCTCAATGCATCATTTTTGTGCAGGCACACCCTGGGATCAGCAAGAGCGAACGGAAGAAAATATGCAGGCTAATGGACTGTAAGAAACTATCAGTGGAGGCATGCATGCACGCTGTTCAAAACGAGAGGCTCCCGTTGCGTGTAGTGGTTCAAGTCCTCTTCTTTGAACAGGTTCGAGCTGCAGCTTCTTCTGGCAGTAGCACACCTGACCTACCTAAACCACTTAAGGACCTCAACAGTGCATCTCATGGTAGCTCGAGAACGACCACAACCAACACAGATGAAGATTGGGATGCTGTGGCTTCAGCAGAAGAGCTCAGAACCTTAAGGGGCGAGCTAGCCTCACTGAGACTTGAACGCAGCGGCAGTCATGCAAAGAGCCCACTAGCTGACAGGGGTCCGGTTAATAAAGTCAAAGGTCTACTTGCAACAAAGAGAATTTTCACAAAAATTTGGTCAAACAAAGGTGGTGGGACCGCAGAGAACAGTGGGTCAGATTCGTCCGGAAGTCTTGGTTCTGGTAACCACCCAGAGGAGGTAAAATTGGCGTCAACACCTTCAAGAAAAGGGCGGCATTCCGTATCTTAAAAGTTGAAGGTCGGATATTTACAATCTTTTTTGTTAATGGGAATTATGTTTAGCAATATGATAAAAAGCCTAGATGGTAAGTGTTTTTAACTTAGGAGATCATAAGTGTAGTAGTATTCTATGAAAAAATTACGGATCCTTTGTATTAACGTTAAAAGTTTAGGGATATCGGGGAAGAAGAAAGAACCCTAGAAGTTGATGAAATCTACCAAATGATTAGGTTTAAATGTTTAATATCGTTATTAACTTGTAAGAGCTCTAAATGATCGTTAATCTGTATTGAATATAAGGGAGTAGCACATATTGGTGCGTACTATCTGGAAGATCAACTTCTTGACGATGTTTTGATCCTTGCCATCTTAATATGGTCTGTTACAGTTTTTCGCTTTTATCTTGGATAAATCAATCAGTGTTTGATGTGTTTTTTGGGGTGTTGTACGTGGTTGATCGGCTTAAGTTCACCGTGAAGCAAGCTTATGATATGGTAATTACTCGTTTAGTAGTTGTAATAGCACATAGTCGGAATGTAGAAGGCCGAACTTTACCATAAGCGATGTCATGAATACGGGTTGGCATGGCATATTTGTTTTCTCAACTTTATAAAAATTTCAAACCAGTTGAAACTATAACCAGCTAAATGTCGATTGGGGTTCATCTATTCTGGTTAAAATCGAGTAAGTTAAAAGTAAAACACAAGGAGTTCCATTTCTAGTATGAACTACAAAGAACAAGCATTGCTTTATGTTTTACTTACAAGGACTTTTTAGTTTTTACGTTTGGGCCTATGCAAGTTAGAAAATTGTGCTTTTGAAATATGCTGAGAAAGTGACAAGATGTGCTTTTTAGTGAGTTAAAACTAATTGTGCTTTTTAGTGACAAGATGCCACAGCAATAACATATACACGGTTGAAACACAAACGGTTATCCTATAACCCACTGCAAATTACACAAGCTTGATTTTCTAAAGCTTGGTTCTGCCAAATTTCGTAGTGGAAGAAAAGTTCGGTATGAAAACTTTACATGAAATGTAAGCCTTCTATGAGAACCTATAACGAAAATCATATGGACTCTCTTATCTTATCTTATGCAGTTATGCTTACATACAAAGTATATGAATTTGTCTTAAAAATTCAAAAAAATACAAATTTTGATGCTAATAATAGCAAACATATGAAGATTAAAATAATAATAAATATAAGTGTTACAGTAATAGTGAGAATATTTGTAGTTAACTTATACATTAGGCGTGTGAACGACGCCGTTTTGTGTGAAAAAACGAAATGACGTCGTTTTGTTCTAGCATGTCATTTTGTTGTTTTGGCCCAATAAGATACACAACTATACTTAACTGTTTGGCTTTTGGAAGATAAAACGATTACATGAGTAAGTTCGCATATGAGTTTGATTAGAAATTTGGGGTAATTCAATCATTCCTATTTTAACTTTCTCGAGCAAGGAAAAAGTGTAGAAATAAGTCTATCTCTTTTTCTTACAAGGAAAGGAGACCTAGTTTGTCTTTTTCAAGAAAAGTACAAAGACCTAGTTTGTCTTTTTCAAGAAAAGTACAAACTACTTCTATCATTTACGGTTCATGTTGCAATACACACTTAACAGAAAATACAAAGTTAAATTTTAGTATCTTTGATTATTGATCCTTTTAAAAGTTAACCACCCACGTTTTAAATAAAACAATTAACGCATGAGAAAACTGCAAAAAAATGTCCCTTAACTTTGCAAAAAATGCAAATAATATCCTCGAAAAAAATTTGCAAATATTGTCCCTAAACTTTCAATTTTCTGCATTCTATGTCCTTGCCGAGTTACTGTAGCTGCAAAAAAGGTTTTTTGGCTAACGCTCGTTAGAAAATCTTGTTAAATGCCGTGTGAAATGACTATTCTACTCTCATTTTCTTCAATAATCGCAAAGCCACCCTTTTCCTTACTTTCTCGCCAATCACAACCAAATTTCTCAAACACCATTTCAGTATTTGTATCTCTTAATATACAAACACAATTTCTGAAAACCAAAATCACACATAATCGATTATACTTCTTCAAAGGAAATGGACATATCCGATAACTTCAAGAACCCATCCGTCCCTGCAACAACCATCACCAAAGCCGTCACATAACCCCCACCTTGGAAAACCTACATTCATCACATAACCCTGAAAAATACTCGGTCCTACTGGTATTGTTCAATTGGCTAAGCGGCGTAAACAAGCATATATTAGCGAAGGTGGGCAGGAGTGTATAATTTCGACACAAGGGTATATTAGGAAAGTTGTTAAGGATGTGGGTGAGGATGAGGATTTTTCACGTGGGCCATGGCTTAGCGCCTTTGAGTTTGTGAATGCTAATGGGGGTTATGTTTGGATGTTTAGGTGATATCAAGAGCTTTATCAATAATGGTAAAGTGGATCAAGTTGTTGCAATAATCAAGTCGTGTACTCCAAATGCCCTTGGCGATCTTACAGTAACTCTCAAAGATCTCTCGAGTTCAATACTTGGTGAAGTACATCACAAAATCATTAACGAGGAGGGGGTTATGGAAAGGATATTACTGTAGGAGCTGTTGTGATTCTTCATAACGTTTCAGTGTTTTCTACTAATCGATCACACCATTCGCTCCATTATCTTAACATTACAAAAAAAACTTAGTTAAGGTTTTCCACAATGATACACTTTATGGGAATGAGAGTGGGGTAGCTGATGGGGGAATGTTAGACGAAGAAGAAATAATGGAATTGTTAGAAGAAGAAGAACGAGCTGAACAAGAGTGGCGGGATGGTGGATATCATATTGAGCAACAGGAACATCAAATGAGATTAGACCAAGAAACATTGTTACAAACACTAGAAGAAGAAACAAGGGCTAAACAAGAGGAGGAGGAGAAACTTAGGAAAGAATGTGAGGAAGCTTGGGAACTTGGGTTGTATGGCTATGCATCTGATTCATTTTCCGATTCCGAAGAGGAGGAGAGACTTAGGAAAGAGCCATAGGAAGATTGGGAACTTGGGGGTGTGGCTATGTATCGGATTCATTTTCTGATTCCGATTAAGTTGTAACTAAACTCTATGTTGACTTTTAGAAGTCAAAGTTATGTTGCATATGCAAAATGCAGTTCAAAACATAATTAGATTGTGTTTTAACAGTTGCATGCCACAAGTTAAAACAACTTGAATGTATTAAACATTAAAGTGAATACTAAACATGTGTTGTAACAGTTTGGTTACACATTCATTCATTCTACCTAAGATAGGCTGCAACAATGGGGAAATTGTGCGGTAAGTTTTCTTCTAGCAGCACTAAGTTTTCTTCTAGTAGCACTAACTAGTTGGTGTATTTTCTCTTGAAGTTCTCAGCAGCTATAATATACACTAGCAGTCTTAACTTTCATAAGCAGTCTTAACCTTCTTAACCAGCAACAGTAACACACTTAGAAGATTTATGTTTAAATACAAGAGCAGTTGTAACTCATTAGAGCAGTAACACACTTCAGTTGTATGTTGAGATATTTTTACTATGTTTTGAAGTATAATATATATGTTCACCTTTGCACAAAAAAAAGTCAAACTGGTCAAATCCAAACAACCCCAAACTGCATATGCAAAATGCAGTACCAAAACAAAAGTAGATTGTGTTTAGTTGCAAGCCACAAATTAAAACAACGTTAATGTTTAACAGTTTGGTTACACATTCATTCATTTTTTGGGTGTACGTTGACTTGTAAAAGCCAAACTTGTCAAATCCAAACAACCCTTAAACTGCAAACATTCAATTGAAACCAAAACTGGGAACATCAATATAAAAATTATCAATTAAATTGAAACCAAACTGGGAACATCAAGATAAAAATAATCAACTAAATTTGCTTCAATTCATAAGGAAATATTACGTAAAATAAACTGATAAATATCAATTACAATAAGAAAATTAGTCTGAAAGGTATGACAAATGTAAATCATCATAACTGAATGTTTCTAAACATTCATCAATTTCAGTATCCTTTGTATATTTTTTTTTTTCTAATTTGCTAACTGCCGCCACTTCTTTCCAATGCTCCTTTGTCACTTCATCATGCCTTTCTAACCTGGCTTCTCTTTCTTCTTCCTCCTTACTTTCTTGGTACAAAGCAGCTTATAGTTCATAATAGAAGCTTTCATAAGAAGTGCATGGGGGGGGGGGGGGGTTTCTTTTTTAATCCTTGACAGCTTCAACTTTGGCCGATTCTTTTTGGTTAGGGGTTTGTGCTGCCACATCTTCGTTATGTTGTTTCCTATAATGTTGAATGAATAAATCACCTGGATATAGAAACATAGAAAAACATTTAAAAATAAACGAAAACTATAACATACTTGAGTTGATGTGCTTCATCGTTTTCGATAACTGCATCTGCATCATCTCTTGTTCTTTTGTTTCTGGTCGACATACTCAGATTTGAATTATATTGATGAACAAGGTTGATGATCTAAGATGGGTATGCATCAACAAGTTTATGGAACGAATAAATACACAAATAATAGGGAAATCGAAGTGTTAGTATTAAATTTTAGAAGCATGCTTGAGTTAACGTGTTAAACTCATAATTGTATTCATATTCCCAACAATAAAAACATTGAAAGAATAAATCACATCTATGTTCTTAAGACATATTAATACAACCATATCATATATTTACGGAATTATGTTCTTAAGACATATTAATACAACCATATCATAGATAAAGGTACTTCAACATATTACATAAATCTAGATGTTCTTCAAACATATTACATAAACTAATATAAATACAACCATATCATAGAGGTACTTAAAACTGAAATTAATACAACCATAACAAAACTAGAACAACTTTCATGGTTTTTTTGACTTTTGCATCCATGACTTGCACCATTATGTTAGTAATCAATGTCCACATAGAGCGCGTCTCTTCCTTAAACACGCATAGTTCCTCACGACCCTGAAATGTATTTTTGCAACATTGACAATTAGAGGTGTGTGGTTATGGCATTGGTGGAAGTGGTTTTTCTGGGTCTGCGGATACATACCATGCTTGAGAGCATCCTACTTTCAATGGGTAACGAACTACATGGTTGTGACTGTTTGTTGCTAACTTTCTAGATTGTGCATCCATGGTGAGCTGAGAGTTTGAATGAGTTTGATGAACAATGGTGATGTTATGAGTTGGGTAGGTTTGTGTGAAATTGTGAGAAGTAAATGAAGCCAGTGATATGGGTAGGTTTGTGTGTAAATGTGTGAAGTTAATATGCATTTACCTCACATAAATAAAGTCAAACGGGTTTATCTCAAAGTAGCCTGACCCAATATTTGACTACACAATAATAACTTTAAACTAGGTTAGAGAGAGTGTATGTTACTCTTGAAGTAAATTCTCCTAGCAACTATGGCACACCATTCAAGTAAAAAATAAAGAGAAACAATATGGATGGCAGTGATACAGACGTGGGGGTGTTGGATGATAGCAGCGAATCAACTAAAATGAGATGCATTGACTGTTATATGGAAGTTAAAAATATGGTTGGTTTAACTTTTGAATCAAGGCTACCTAGAGGAGAAACTATGTGGTATTCCTATTGGAGGCATGCTTACAGAGGCAGTGGAGTTGTTGCAGCTGCTGGAGGTAGTTG